>JARYHS010013631.1:52184185-52363636 GCA_031002005.1 Vandiemenella viatica | reverse complement strand
GGACGAACGAATTTACCGTTTTTAGCGGCGACAGCGTTGCGTCTGCACGTAGGGTAACGCGCACGCTTTCTCCAGAAGCAGCAACGGTACCGGAAGCCCAGAAGTGGCTCAAACAGTACTCTTTATGTCTGGTGGTAATCGAAACCACCAACACCTCAGTGTGGCTCAGGCCACGGCGTGACCTCTCTCTCAGAAAGTCACCGACGCAAAGCCTCAGGATGACGTTCGTTTATCACGATGTCGTGTCGGAATCACCACCAGCTTCGTCGAACTCCAATCCGCGAAACCGTAAGATATGTGGATACAGAATATACCAATCAGCTAATTATTATTTTATAACAGCAACATTGATTGGACGTTTGCAGAAGAGTCATCAATCACGTGATTCAATACTCGGATTTACCATAACTGCCTCGCTTCGGAAACGCTCGACGGTCTCCAGTTCTGACGTCGGCAACCAAAATTCTCATTTTCGTGCGGGATTTCTCAAGCGACGCCAACAAAGATTCTTCAGCCTAATTGTTTATTTGACTTGGGAAGGGACGGTTATCCCGCACCTGCCTGCAGATAAGCGGTTCTTTTTCCATTTCAACTCATTGTGAAGGCGGTTCACTCAGCTCAGGTACAACGAAATCCCGTAACAGGTGGCCTTCTTCGGGGCCACGCAAAACTGCCTTTCTGCATCGCACCTTCTCAAGCATATATTTCAATCCTTCTTAAATATTAATTATTATTATTATTTAAACATTTACGAGTCTGACACAGCAGTCTCGTTACAACAACGATACGACTTTCGCTAGATTCTTGAAACCGATACAATGTGAGAGAGATGTATGTGTGCTACTTGAGCTATCACAGAGCCTAGCTGTAATCGATAGAATTGTAACGTCGCATCCATTGTGTAACCGACGCACTGCTCTGTTTAACCATTGTATTAAAGTGAATGATAATTAAATTACATATTAATAGCAAATATTTGTTATGATTTCATTACATGCGTTTCCACAATACAGACTAGTAGTTCCCTTAGACCGGTTTTGCCATCTTTTATTCCAGCGGTATTGCCACACTTATGACAATGCATGCCGCCCAGCATTTTTCAGACTTTTATTGATACTTAAACATTTCTTATCTATCGCAATTATCAGGCTAAATTTGTTAGCTGTTATCGTACAAGTTTACGACTGCAACACATGAAAAAAATCTGTCTACACAAGCTCATCGATTTTCTTGACATGGTCATGACGGGTTGCAGAAGTTCTGCACGCGCTGGTCTTGACATTTTTCGCTGTGCAGCTGGATGTGTGTTCCACAGTGTTGCTTATGGTATATTTATCACTAAGTGTTTTTTTAATCTTTATGACATACAATTAAAGACCTCTACTGACACTTGTCGTGACATTTTTACGACCGCAACCCACCCTCCCACACGTACCCGACATTTACCTGACATCTGTCGCTATTTATTACCGGGGTTAATGACGAATATAATTTTAATTTATAACACTACAAACGTAAACCTTAATTTTTTTTAATGAAATCAATTACATGGTACAAAGACCTCTGCCGGATACCGGACTTACTACCGAGTACCATGACTGTTTATTGCAGGCCATACCAAGTATGTGAAAAAATCGGCATTCAAGTCTTTTGTCGTATATTTACCGGACTATTAAAGCATTAAATTTTGACATCTAGATGCCATCAGCTTGCCGGTCATCTGTTTACACGTGTGAACATCACGTGGATAAATACCCAAATACAATTTTATACTGTAGTTGGTCTGCTTAATTCCGCCAAAAATGTGTGCTAAGTCGCACTCGCATTGTAGAGCAGTAATGTTCAAATCTGAATAAGTAATCCCTAACAGTAGCGTGTATCGCAATTTATAGTAAAGTTTGTTGATAAAGAAGATAGATTTTACTGTTTATGAAATGCATTTATAGAACTATACATAAAACAATAAAGCAACAGTCAAACTGAAAAGGAATGACTTTAGAACGAATCCTATTATATAAAACGCTAACGTGGCGTCTGCATGCGTCGTCTATAGCTGCTACACATATTGGCTACAGAACGGTCACGTGACATCCGTCACTCGCCAATCAACAGCCACCATATTGCATTCCTTCCTTAATGTTGCATTTTGTTTATTTACTACAGTTATATGCAGAAACTCGTGTAAGGAGAATGGTGTTCGATGTTTGTGTTATATTATTTGTATCAGTTATACGCCAAAATTCATGTAAGGAGAAGGGTTTCAATATTTACGCCATTTTATCTGTGTCAGTTATAAGGCCTAGGTTAAACCATAACCTAAGATTTTTTCGGCAGACGGTGAGAAACAGTGAAGTGTATTTAAAACTCGGAGAAACGTAATGATGTATTGGTCAAATAAATAAGTTATCCGTTTTCGAAATTATAGTCTACGTGATCTTAAGTAAAATGCATTTATTTATGCAAAATCCTAACCAAATACTCTGATAATCTGACCAGAGTAACGTATTCATATAACAAAAGATATCATTAAAAATGACTAATTCGTTTCTCCTTATAAGCTTTTCCAGATTAAATTCTTACTACCATTATACCAAGTGAGTTTTTTATCTTGAGACAACTAAATATCTCGAAAACTACAAATCCGATCAAAAAAAGTGGGTAATAAAAATTGTTCGTCTCGACGGGGGACATCCGATGATACCAAATTTGACTCCCCACCCCCACCCCCTAGGGGTGGGGGAAGGGGGAGAAAAAAAAACTTAAATAGGAACCCCCATTTTTTATTGCAGATTCTGATTCCCCGGAAAAAACTACCCCTATTTGACCCCCAATTCGAGTCATTTTGGTCGATAGATGGCGCTGCATTTCTCAGAGTTTTCTCATTACTTGATGTACTTCCATTGCGTTCACATCGTCGCTCATTTCTCAGAGTTTTCTCATTACTTGATGTACTTTCATAGCGTTCATAACATCTCTGATTTATTTACTTCGTTCTGTTGCACGTGTCAATGAGAATGCAGGCTATAACGTTGCAAGAAAAAATTGAAATGGTCTACATTTATGGAGAATGTCGCAAGAATATCGATAATGCTGTTGATCTTTATGCTCATCGTTTTCCAGACCAGCCTCGATCGCGCGCTTCTTTTTACCGTATTATCCAACAGTTCACTCAGGAGGGAAGTGTGCACACAAACAAACGAAAGCGGCGAAGGACGATAGCTGGAGAAAATAACGAAGTTGCAGTTTTAGCTGCAGTGGCTTATAACCCTCACATTAGTACTCGACAAATAAGTCGTGAATCAGGAATTTCTCAGACTACTGTTTGTCAGATTTTGCATCGTAGAAAATACCATCCGTTCCATGTTTCGTTGCATCAAGAACTTCACGGCAATGATTTCGATAATCGATTGACATTTTTGCCGATGGTCGCTACAGAAAATACAAGAAGAACCCCATTTCTTTGCTCGAGTACTGTTTTCGGATGAATCCACTTTTACTAACCACGGCACCATTAATCGACACAACATGCATTATTGGAGTGTGGAAAACTCGCATTGGTTACGCCAAGTTGAACATCAGCGTCCGTGGAATGTAAATGTTTGGTGTGGGATAATTGGGGACAAACTTATTGGTCCACATTTTATCCATGGACATTTCAATGGGGAGAAATATCAACAACTCTTAGAGGACGTACTGCCAACATTGCTTGAAGACGTACCCTTAGACGTGCGACAAACAATGTGGTTTCAACATGACGGTTGTCCAGCACATTTTGCTGTAAGATCGCGGGAAGTGTTAGATCGTCTGTACAATCGTCGATGGATCGGAAGAGGAGGTCCAGTGCCGTGGCCTGCAAGATCACCAGATCTCACTTCGCCTGATTTTTTTTTATGGGGATACTTGAAGAATGAAGTTTACAGTGAAGTGCCAACAACGCCTGAAAACATGATTGAACGAATTACCAACGCTTGTCAAAAAATCACGCCGGATATGCTTCTTAGTTGCGTCGAATCATTCCAAGAGCGGGTAAATAAATGCATCGATGTCGGTGGTGATATTTTCGAGCACTTGCTTTAGAATTGTTGTTAGAAACAAACACGTGAGAGGCGAGGGGACTCACCAAAAACAAGCACCCCGATGGTGAGAGGCGAGGGGACTCACCAAAAACAAGCACCCCGATGGTGAGAGGCGAGGGGACTCACCAAAAACAAGCACCCCGATGGTGAGAGGCGAGGGGACTCACCAAAAACAAGCACCCCGATGGTGAGAGGCGAGGGGACTCACCTAAATCTAGCACCCCAAAGGGAACAGAAAATTACTACGTCCACGTCGTTGTTCCTGGGTAACGCAAAAAGTAATGTTTGACTTTCGCTATCTGCTAAAGAATTTGCATCAGTGCATTTTGAAATAATGTCCATTCCCATCCCTCAAGTTTGGAGGTGGGTGGTGTTATTGAATAGTTTTTGAAAAATATCAATCACATTAACTTGTATTTTGCTGATCTGATGTGTATTTCACGAGATATCCTCATTTTTAAATGAATTTTTGCTTATTTTGATTTTTGTCGATTGCAGCGCCATCTATCGACCAAAATGACTCGAATTGGGGGTGAAATAGGGGTAGTTTTTTCCGGGGAATCAGAATCTGCAATAAAAAATGGGGGTTCCTATTTAAGTTTTTTTTCTCCCCCTTCCCCCACCCCTAGGGGGTGGGGGTGGGGAGTCAAATTTGGTATCATCGGATGTCCCCCGTCGAGACGAACAATTTTTATTACCCACTTTTTTTGATCGGATTTGTAGTTTTCGAGATATTTAGTTGTCTCAAGATAAAAAACTCACTTGGTATATGATACCATTAGTTTTTGATACATGTGTTAACTATTAAATGAGATTTAATATAAACTTTTGATTAGATTTAAACATTCAAGGATATGACTATTTACAGTATAAGCGTTATGACACTCGGAATACAACAACGATATTATTGCCGCAAAATAGCAGTGAGCAGAGATATTAGGGAGCGTGCACAAACCACGTGGCTCGGTCCAGGGGGGGGAGGGGTTGGCTGGAAGGCTACGCTGGGCTACGTGGGGGGAGGGGGGGGTTCCGAGCCAGGCCACGTAGCTTTCCTTTCATAACATTTTTGACAGTTAAAATGAGGAACAGAACACACAACAGCATGCGAATATTTATTTCCGTCAGTTATTTATCTCCTTACACAATTTACAATCGTCTGACAAGAGAAAACAATAAAAAATATCTTCTGGAATCAAAAGGGAAAAAAGCTACGTGCTACGTGGGGGGGGGGGGGGGGTAGAGGCAAAAGCCACGTAGGGCTACGTGGGGGGGGGAGGGGGGGTTCACAGTAGGCCAAAATGGAGCTACGTGGTTTGTGCACGCTCCCTTAGAAATACGGAGAGCAGGAAAAAAATTAATGCGAGGCAATTATGTGTCACAAAGTTACAATTAGTACGTTCGTTTAAATTTACATATTGCTTTTTATTTATCTACGACAACCAGATGCAAAAATTCATGTAAGGAGAAGGATATTGTATGTGTACGTTTTATTACCTGTATCAATAATGAGTACTAGGTTAAAAAAACAACCTAAGATTTTTTTTTTTGTTTTTTTTTTTTTTGTCGGAGATAAGAAACGATGAAGTTTATTGAAAACTCAGAGGAAGTTGACACGAAATGTACGAATCACGAAATATATCATTCAGATAAATGGCAGTTATCCGTTTTTGATATTATACTTCCCGTCATTTAAAGTAAAATAATGTAAATAAATCGGTATTACTGGAGATCGCGATTCTGCCAGGAATTGCTGTGGTAAAATGCAAGAATCCTCTAGAAATATTTTCCGTAGTACATTTAACTGTATTATGCCCGTCCAGGATGTATTACAACCTAATTTCTGTTTGAAAATATTGGTAGTCTACAGGCTGTATTACAACGGAATGACTGCTTAAAAACAATATGTCTTGCGATTGACTACAGCATTTGAGAGTAGTAGAAGTTATGATTTTCGAAAGCAATATTAAAAGAGGGTTGTGGTTAAGTTGACCAGAAACCCCACCGACACATTTGATTACAGCGTAATTCACTCTGAAATGAGTTTTACAAACCAATTGAACTGCTTTCATATGCGCCAAGTTACTGAAGGTATCAATAAATGCGGGTGAAGGTAGTTCGTACCTATCGTGCTGAAGTGTGCCTGGACTAGGAATAAAACTGATATTACATGGATAGCAAAAGTTTCTGGATTCCTAATTTATTTTTCATGTTATTGGTTCTATACATCCGCCCTCATTAATTCAGTAGAAGTTACTACTGTATTGCTATGTAGAACATTATCAAATCAAGGCCACTAGCATTATCTAATAACAATCCCGTATAATTAACCAACTGCAAAATAATAATAATAAAATGAACTGCCAGAATATGGCGTTCAAACCGTCATTTTTGACGGGCTAGAAGCTAGTTTGCTAATAATTTAACTATGGAAATTTTTGGAAGAGGACTATTGATGAGACTTAAGGACTTGGTTCAGACCACAGTGGTAGAGCGAACAAATCTCTGTGTTGTATAACTTCGCCGAATTGTTTTTGTTTTCCAGTAAAAGACATCTCTGGTGGTTAAAGCCTCTTTGTTAGTAATCCGGCTACATGTGACATGCTCAAATCCGTTTAGGAGGATTTAATTTGGTTTTTTTCTATCTCCAGATAGATGGTTGCTCCATGTGACGTAGCGTTATGAGAAACCACCATCCAGTTCACAGTTTGTTAAGAAGCAAGTATCTGGGTGACCTATCTTCGCACGGCATCTTTCGATTTATGTTCAGTATGCAAGATTTCATCAAAATCTTTAGCGACATTGTGAGAAATTAATTTTACCTATATACAAGAGTTGCTCATATAATAGAGGAGAAGGTCCAAAGACGGGCTAGGGTCTAAATACGGGCTACTTGCTGAAAGTTGAGGAAGCGGGTTGTACGAGAATGGCGCCAAAAGGAACATCAAGTGGTGGGGGAAGAGTAGTGGTCTGTTAAACACGTGCGTTGGCGCAAATTGTTTTATCGGAAAACTTGCTTATGACAAACTCAAAACTTTTCAAGATATGTCAACATTAATTTATCTTTTTCTTACTTATTCAATAAAGTAAATAGCTTCTACCTTATCACAAAGTACATGACCTGAGCTTCATGCAGGACACCTGTCCTGTTCGATTTGTTTGTTTTGTAATGGCTGCCGAGACCATGAACTTGAAGTACTGCATGGTCTAAAACGGGCTACCATTGGTGGCCCAATAACGGGCCGGCTCTTGACAAATAAACACCAAGATTACAGCACCTCGGGTAAACGACCAGCCGCTCAAGCTTCAATGTCCAAAAGGGTTAGTCTATGTGATGTACCTTCGATCACCACCATTGCAAAGAAAAAGCATTTGCGGTCGCAATTGCGCCAAGAATTGAATCTTAACTGAATCTCCTTATAGCGAATGATTGATGGAAAATGTGGAGCGTGCAACCTTAAACAACTGTCGAACGATTGAGAAAGTGTAATGAGGTGCCTCATCAAATAATAAGAATCCAAAACTGCTAGCCAAACCTAAAAGTCCATTAGCTAAGCTCAGCGAAGAGTTGGGACTCGGAAGAAGATCATAGGGTCCCTCCTACTGATGACGGCAATGACGAGTGACGATTTCTCTTAGGGATAAACGTGGTGACGACAATGCAGCATGCATTTTCTGTGATGGACTCTTTTCAGATGCTGTTAGATTTGAAGTGTGGATTAATTTCTACAAGTGTGAAGGTTGGGCAGAAACAGAATAGAAACTGAAATTTATCTGTATCTTCTGCAAGTTAAGGAAAAAAAAAAGGAGAAAGAGAGAGATTGTAAAATGTCAAGTTAATTAAGTTTTTTAACAAAATTTGGTGTTCTTTAATTTATTAGGAGATAAATTTCCCTTCTTATACAAGTAGCCCGTATTTGGATCACCTCTTGAAAATCAGTCATTTTACATTTTTTTTTAATCCTTTGATTTTGGAAAATTAAAATTGGTTATTGACTTTTTGAACCCTCATATCGCCGTTATGATTGTTTATAGTAGTAAGTGACATCAAAATTTTCCATATTGAGTGACCAGGTAAATCAGTAGGACCAAAATAAAAGTGGTAGCCCGTATTTGGACCTTCTCCTCTAGTATTAGAATAGGTATATTAGATATAGTATAATAACCTAACATAGTCAACGAGATGGCGTTAGAGCCGTTTCCGAGATACCAAATACAAGAATTGCTCTTTTTTGTTGTTGTAAAATTGTGTTATAAACTTTAAAAGAAAATCATTATCAGCGTATGAAATTTCATCCAGATCGCTAGAGCCGTTTCCGAGATCGTTCGGTGTACCATCTCATTAAGTGCTTTTAAAGAAAAATGTTATTACTAAGTTAAATAGAAACTTTAATGTTAATCAGGGATTAATTAATGGTGCAAATTAGTGATAAATTCGTTCACTCCTATAAGACTATGCTAATACCTCGCATTAACCTCACAACTTCTGATACAACCATGTCTTTCCAGATGGTAAGAAAATAATTCCCAGTAAAAGTAACTTTCGTTATGACCATGAATAAAACACAAGGTCAGACGCTTCAAAGCGCAGGATTGTATTTATCAGAACCCATTTTTTCGCATGGACACCTGTGCGTGGCTTTTTCACGAGTTCGTAGATTCAGTAATATTTATATAGTTATTTCACTATGACTGCTAATATTGTCTTCAAAGAAGTTTTGTAAACTATAGAAGTTTGAAAAAATCATATCTGACAAAGCCAATATGTATTTTTCAAATATCTACTATTCAAATGTTTCACAATTATACTTGTAGTATTTAACGATAACGACTTTTTACATTTTAAGTGATATTTATCACTAATCTTCAAATAAAATTCCTTTCATTAATAAATATACTTGCATTTATTTACTACTCTTCAAAATAAAATACCTTTCAATTATAAATAGACTTGCATTTACTTATTTCCACAATATTATGTTATAATTCGGTGACTGGCCACGAAGAACTGTTCGTTTCAAGAAATAAGAGTTCCTTGCTCCAAACAAAGAGAATCTTAACTAATTTCAGTCGGTTTAATGGTACCTGAAAAGTCTACTAGAAGGCGTCAGCGCCGTTTCCGAGATACCAAATACAAGAATTGCTCGTTTTGTGTAAAATCGCGTTTTTGTAGGAAAGACACCTATTTCGATAAACTTGAAACCCAAAACGTTATCTAAATACCAAATTTCCTCAAAATCATTATAACCGTTTCCGAGATAGCAAATATATATAATTTGTTAGTTTAAAGACAAAAGAGCGCACGTTCACTCCCACGCCTGTGATTGGGTAGTACTTCTATAATCTTGTACCCTGGCAGCACTGTAGCGGAAACTTTATGTAGTGTGTGTGTGCTCCAGCATACCAATGACGTAATTCGTTCCTATACGTATAACGTTAACTTTGAATATTTGCACAGTGTAGTCTGAAGTATAGAATATAACACTGTGTATTAAGACACGCTTGAGCAACTAAACAGATAACCAATTGAGTTTGATTGAATGAAATCGATTTTTATTAGTATTTGTAAATCATTTTTGAGTGACTTACTGTTTGCCTTTAAGTTCTTCTTTATTAGTTTGCTGAAGCAAATATCTTGTCAATTCGTCAATACTGTAAGATCCTGTGGGAAATCATCCACCTTAGTGTTCTTCACGTGGTGAAATTTACAGTTTGACTAGTCTATATTTGGAATTGAGCTATAAGTTTGAAAGTCTACTAACCCGATACCGTATACACCCTGGCTCAAATCTATCGGTGGAAGGTAATCGCAGCTCAAGATTGAACTGTTGCCGGATAAGCAGAGTGTCACAGTAAGTGTTACTTCTAGCAACATTCGTGCAAGACTGATACCATACATTTTTATACAGGAATTTGAATCACAAATATGCGCATGTGTGCAAAAATTTTGACGATGTTTCAGGGAGTACAGTATCCAGCAGGGTATCCCTTATTTTTCTAAATCAAAGTTTTTTAATACATAGGTCCTATGTTTTCATTTTATCGTAAAACACTCACAAATAAATTTTTACGCCATTCGGATAACTGTAATCCGTGCCGACTTCGCTTTCAGCCTAGTCTCAGCTCCTTTGAGCTGGTGTGATGAGGAGTATGTTATCCTAGGACATTGCCTCCAAGTATTTGGACGGGACAGATCTTCACTGTCGGTGTGTCTTCTCATTTAGCTGTCAGTGTCTTCTTCACTAGATGGTTGCCACCGCGGCCTTCGTTCCTTTACAGAAATGGCACGCCGCGTTATATGTGATGACGTTAATGCTGACTCAGGGAGGCAGACAGGTCTTCTTTTGCAGTAAGGTGAGCTGTCAGCTTCGTGAGGAGGGCGATGAGTTCGTCTAATCTTCTTTTTCGTAGATCGGCAGCGTGTCTGGTGCAGGAGTGGTCACATACTTCTCTGCCACTTCCGCTGTCTTCCCCTCCGATGGTCTTCCGCCATTCTTGTTTCTTTGATGGCCGCTGTCTGGCAGTAATAGTGCGTTGCCTAGTAGCTTCCGCTGGCTTAGTTCTGCTCTCACGTTGTCTTGGCTGCGAGTGCGTGCGTATCCTTCGGTGATGCTCAGGTTGTGTAGTCAAGTAGTCACTGGAGGGCAGCCACCGCGCACTTGTCGGCTTGTTGCGGGCTGCGTATGTGTCCGACTTCGTTTTTCTTCTTTTCTTGCTGCTGCGCTGCTGCTTCCATGCTCTGCAACCGCGATAGGAAGCAGCGTGTGACGAGCCGCAGTTGCAACAGACGGCGTCCTCGCGACGCTGGTTGCATTCTGCAACATAATGACCACCTCCACAGTGGACACATCTTGCCGGTTTTGTGCAGTCGATGGCTAGATGTCGAAAATTTTGACATCTGTAGCACTGTACCAGCTCTCGTGGCGGTGGTTTTCCTGCTAAACTCTGCTTGTTGTTGCCAGTCTTCTTCATCTTGTGGCCTGGAAGCATGATTTCAGAAGATAGGGAGGCTTCCCGCAGCACCTGTGTGGCTGCCTCGAAGTCTGCGGGGCAGGACAGCAGGATCTTCAGTCCCAGGTGGTCCGGCCAGCTGAACATGGGGAGCTTCATGGCGCTCTGCAGCTGAGCTAGTAATGTCCAGTAGTTCCCTGTATAGCTGACGTAGATCGGTGGTACAGGACCCTGCTCCGAGCCCGGGGGGATTACCGGTGTAGGAGACTCAGGCGACGGTGACTCAGGAGAATCAGGTGACGGTGACGCAGGAGAATCAGGTGATGGTGACGCAGGTTCGTTACTTTGCGAAGGTGATGAGGTTGATTTTAAGGGAGATGTAAACCTTATCGGTGTCGTTTTTTTTTTTATCTGCTTTACGTCTCTCAACAGATCGGTGTCGTCTTGTAGTTTCGGCGGGTCATAGGTTCGTAGCTGGAGGTCTTGAACCTCCTTTTCGTTCGACGTAATTCGCCCAGACGAAATCGCTGGCCAGGGGGGTCGGGAACTCGAGTACCTCTGGCCAGGCCTCGAGTTTAACTGGGCGGAACTTCTCGGGAAGATGGCGGTGCTCTCTGCTAGTCAAGACCTGCTCGAAGGTGGTGACGTCACAGGTTGGTATCTTCCAGGTAAACCGAAGTTCATCAAGGAGGATAGTGATGTAGAGGTTCCACTTCTTTGGATTGCCTTGGTCGAGATCTTCTAAGCACCGATTCATCTTTATATAAGTTACCCGAGAGTAGTGGCGCGCGCCCACATTAATTGCTACTGTCATTACAGTTCTTGACTAGGTATCACGTATTGTTTTGTTCGAATAGATGAATTTAGGATTAATAAGTGCTAGAAATAGCATATGTTTATAAGGAGAGGTTAACAACCAAATTGCTGGAGTTCTGTTTATTTTTTTTAATATCCGCGAAGGCAAATTGACTGTGAGTCGTTGTATATGAGTGCATTATATTTTGGAGAATATTATGGAGACATTTGAAAAAGTATGCAAGAAAATCTCTGGATGTTTATCAGAGAAGGGAAGAGGATTTGCAACGTGAATTGGATAATGTTTGTGGTATTGCACACGCTTACACCCTCGAAAGAATGTATACAAACTAGGGTAAAATCTTTTTGCGGCGACAGAGAGAGCAAGGGAGACCAGGTTGCTTGATGTGTGTGTATGTAAAACTAGCTGAAAAAGAAGTAATGGTAAATCAAATGAAAATAAATGAAGAGAAAAATACTTAAATATATTTGGTCCAGCGGGTAGTCAAGGTCTTCAACGTCCTGTATGATTTGTTTCTGCTATTTGATGACCTCAACGACACATCTTCTAATTCTGGAGAACGTAAGGAAGAGCATTTAACAAACCCACCCGAAATAATTCAATCAGGAACTGCTGCAAAGCGCAGAAAAAAAAAGTATCATTACTCCTAAATTAATAGCTGCCTTGGTTAGATGCCAGTTACGTGTAAGAGACTCAGTTTACGTTCTTCAAGTTATCGTGGAAGCACTTGGACTTAGCATTGACGATTTTTCTTTAAACAAGTCTTCCATTCAACGAATGAGGAAACAAACGAGGAAGGAATTAGCAGAAACCATAATGATTTTAAAATGATGTAATCCAAGTCGTGACAATTCAGTGGAATGGCAAGTTGTTGCCTGGTCTGGGAGTAAGAAGTTCCAAAGAAGAACTGCTGCCAGTCTGTCACATAATTACATTTCGAAGTAGGGATAAATTGTGATAAATACCAAGGTGAAGTTGTTCTGGATGCTCTGAGTAAGTGATAAAGTGCAGATAAATGACCTGCGACACAATAGCATCTAACATAGGTCATCTCAACGGTGCCTGGGCATTTCTGGAGCAAATGTTGGAAAGAAAGTTGTTACTTTTTGCATGACGGCATCAAATTGATATAAGCACTCAGAAAAAAACACTTCAATGACACACAAATTGAGTAGTTGTTACATTTCTATATCGTTGAATTAAAAAAAAATACTTCTTGAGAAACGACTACAGAGAACTAATGGATGTAGATAGTGGAAAAGAACTGAAAATAAGGCACCCTCGTCCAGTGCATCAAGCGTGATATTTTGCAAGAGCCATTTGTTCCCTCAAAATACATTTCCTAACTTTCAACTTGGATTGAGCAAGGTGCGCAAAATGGTATGTAATTTAGAAAGGGAGAGTACATCTGACTTTGCAGAAAGGTTCACTCCTTTGATGGCAGAAATATCCGGTTATATTTTGTATGGTATATAAAATTAGCTGTCTTGTATATACCTTATTTTGTATCTTTTGCAACTTGATCAATGCTTACGTATATTATGTTTTAGAAAAAAACACACTGAATTTGTAACCGTGAAGAGCAAACATTTGTTTTCTCGATTGAAAATTTATAGCAGTGTTCTTCAGGAAAGCGTTTCTTCACTGGAAGAAACTACGGGTTTTGTACAGGCTAAAAGAAAGGTATTTTATCTGAAAGAACTGTAAAATTAATGTTGGCGTTTCATCATTTAATTACAGTCGATGAAGAACGGAAACAATTTTCATGCAAAAACACCGAAAATTGTACCTGCAACGTAAAAAAGATATCCTAAAAAAAATAATCCTCATAATTTTAATACTTCTGTCTTACTAAAAAATTAATATTATTTTTTGTTGTGTGGATTTCACTGCTAACCGAGACATATATAAAATTTTAATGATGAAGTCACGTATCAAGCGATAGTCAAAATAAGTATTTTTCGTAAACTTTCGGGTCTACTCGGCACGGGTTAACGTCATCGTAGAAGGATAAAATTTCTTATGAAAGTAAACTACATTGATTTAAAAAGAATTAGAGGGTATGTGTTTGAATATTAGAAAAAAATATTTTTTTTTTTTGCTCTTATAAGGGACATTCTAGTATCCAGTTCCACGATACTACTGCAGTTCCAACTGTGAATGTAAGCCCGGCTGCCGACAATCCGTGGAAAACACTGCCCGCCCAATTTCAGCTTAGCACGCATAGTCCTGTTAACTAGACACGTTGCGGCTTGTTCACATTTTTCGCCTTCATTCTATTTGAAGCCTTCTTCGCGAGTACAAGATCTGCATTGCGTTTATATCCAACCGGAGCAGCCGCTATTCGTGTTTCCTGCAGTCTGCAAGTAATGAATTAATCCCTGACGGAAAAAGTTCCAGACCTATATACACGTGACCCAACCACCGAACATTATCAGTATTCTGTTCATGAAACGGCGTGAAATATTATCCGTGAATAATGCGGATATTGAGGCAGAATCGCAAGGTCCTAAAATCCCTCCATCATTAAGCACAATCGTGTGCGGGTCATCAAACTTCAGAAAAATGATCTCACCGCTAGATTATCGCAATGAACTTTGATACCTAAATGCGCGTGTGTTCTCGAAGTCGATGTTTCAGCCAAAGAATCAGTTTCCAGGTGAAATACTGAAACCCATTAATGATATTCAATATTTGAGTTTGATGATGTTTCGTGGGAAAAGTAAAATAATGTAAGAGATTACTTTTGTGTGGGTAGACACCGGTTATTGGGTTGTTCCTATCTATGCTAGACATCTAGCCGTATACCGAACCAGTTGGTTGAAGACGATGCATATCTTAATCATCCACATTAACAAGACCACATCAACCACAAATTTATTGATAACCATCGTTATGTAATCACGGATATGCCGTTCAACGAATTTAAAAACGTTGTGAATATTGGATGTAGTCTTCTCGGGAGACTAGCCGAGTAATTAAGGTGTTTCCACACGATATTTCGGCAATCTGAATATCCGTCGCCATCTTCTAGTGAAGATATAACCATAGATTCATGTTTGTTGATAAAGGCTGTGGCATGTATCATGAGAGATACCACAACGGCTTTGATTCGTTTTTAAAAAAAATATTCAATCGAGCACACTGCGTATCAGAATAAAAAATGCACAAGTTTGAGAGGACATCTACGTTACGTAACAACAGTGTGTTCCTGCATCTTACGAAAGAAGGTTGTGTGGATTATCAGGGTAAAATTTCCTTAGAAGATAGTGCTTTATAAAACATATTACGTTAATACTTTATGTCAGGATACCATTGATAAAGCTTTTCGTATGATTGTTGAACTGGAGAAAGTATTACATTCCGATGAAACATTTTGTTTAAACCGAAAAGCCATTATTTTGCCAAAGTTAGTAAAATCAGCCTCTGTAACAATTGTTGTACCTATTACCTGGATGTTTGCACATATGATCTGTGAAGAGGTCGCAATTGTTATGAAATTCCAGTTGACTCTACAGGATGATTCAGTTATTACGTTATTATATTATTATGTTACTGAAATTAATGTAGAGATGCCTATCAATGTGAAATGACATGACAAACTTTGTTTCGCGTGAGCATTCTTAATGTGACACCCCAATATCTCAAAGCATATGCAACTATCAAATTTAAAATGGTGTTGTTAACAGCCATAAGTTTTATCCGCTGTATAAACATTGGTGCATCAACAATCAATTGGAGCATTATTAAAACCAGAAATCGATTCAGCGAAAGTTACTTGGATTGAAGACGTGCATTACATTTCAAGGCTTCATAAAGACCGTTGAAGCATTCATTGAAAAATGTTTCCTTACCTACACGACATTAATTGCAACAATTTTTGAGCTTTTTTGATGAACACTTGAAGCTGACTTCAAGTTTTTAAAGCAGAATGTGAAAGATCATGATTTATTGTATGTTGTCAACGAGAATGGCGCTACGTATTAATAATTGACTTTTGATGGAGATGATGATGAAGATGAAGGTGATAATGAATATGAGAGAACGCAGACACTTATGGAACAGTTGTTTTTGAAAAATCCCAAAAATTACACTGCCTAAGGATTCAGAAAGGCATTTTGAAATATTAACTTACATAAGTGTCCAAAGGGTTAATTATTTTTTGGGCACAATTTCGTGTCGCGGTGTTTTCTAATGTTCGACATTGTTTTGCCTAAATGGAACCGTTCATCAGTTTATAAAAGTCTCTTTCAAAGTCTGATGCGGTGAGATCTCGTATTGAGAGAGATGTTATTCCTCAACCACGGTGACTGGTCGAAACATATTATCTGTAGTATTTTGATAAGCTCCCAAGTTCTACATGGCCAGACACAGGGCCCGCTCCATGGGGGGGGGGGGCAAACCGGGCATTTGCCCGGGGCGCTAAAATTTAGGGGCGCCATTTCGGCTGTAAGTGTGAGAAAAATATTAATGATATTAATGTGTTAAATACCCAATTAAAAAAAACATCCATATACCGATTTTTTCGTTCGTTAAAACTTAGTTCTTAGCTATTTGGGTGCGCCCCTAGAGACTTCGAAGAGACGGGGCGCGCCGTTCCCCAGCCATCTCTGTAGAAGCAACTTCAAAATGCGCCGTGTCCGCGCCATGTCTCAGCCCAAGTCCGCGCCACGTCTCTTCTGTATGAATTGGGCCTTAGCACGCGAGTAGAACTGTTTCGACTTTTGTTGTCTCAACCTGCTTATTATTGCTAATTATAAAATTGCTTTCATTACACAACAGCATTAGTCTTACTATTACGTTATTAGTGATAAGTAGAAGTTCATAAAATTTACTTCAGGATTTCATAATTTCTAAATGTAAGTACATCTATGATTAAACTGTTATTTAGTTGTATATACGACAAAAGCGCACAACAGAAGCGCGGTAGGTGGGGGCTGTTACACCTGACCTCGGCTACCTGCACTGATTCTGACGTTATACTGCCTACAAGTTACTAGATGCGGTGAAAAGGAGTGTTTTTCATAATTGCAGCTAGGCTCTAATACATGGAATCGACAGTGATTGGCGGGAGATGCTAAGTATTTATTTTATTGAATTGATGAACCAAATTAATATGGATCTTAGTTACTGGAAATCGAAGTGGAATAATTTGCATAATAATTTCTTCTAGTAATCCGAGCCTCACAGATTTGTTGTACAAATTAGATACAGGCATTGAAAGTGTTATGGTTGGGTTAAATTACATACGCTACCTTTGATCGCTTGTGAAAATACTGTAGTTTAGTGGGTGTGCTGGGACAGTACTTACAATCATTAATAAATAAATAATATTACCAGCTGCTGATTACCGATTAGTTACTTCACATACCATTAGTATATTCAATTTCGAATGTTAATTGCTAATATATAATAACCCATGATGCTTATTATATATACGAATGCGGTTTACAGATACTCTGATTGCTGCATTTGTAAACCGTCTCAACAAAAAGAAATTCATTTACTATTTTCGTGAATGTGAATAACTTTATCAGTTGGTTTAATAAGTGCATTGCCCGACAATCACTCCACATCATCATTTTTTTTTGTTTTGTTTTTGTTTGTTTGTGAACTTGGAACGTATTCCGTTTAAGCCTATAGAAATTGCCATTCTGTATACACGGTTTCTGTATTTGCAGCAAATTTACGGATCGTATCCTCTGCGAATAAGGTTTGACTGTGTAGTAACACTATACTTTCTTTATGTTCACAGGGTATGGAAAATTTTTTGTGTTCTGCATAAATGTTTTCTTATATTAACTGAGAATAATTTATCTTAGTTATGGTTTTAGCTTATTTAGAACAAGGATAAATATTTTTTATATTATTTTATAGTGTACATTGTTTGAGTTACGTGCGTGCCTCTTCCAAAATGTCTGACGGTCAAAGAAAACTATCTGGTTCCCAGTACAAAAAAAGGAGGTTAGGAAAGGAAGCGGAAAGGCAGAATCAATCTGGTGCGTTAAAAAAATATACTGTATTCAGGGTTTACCAAAACAAATCTTAGAATCCAATATCAGATCTGGATACAAAAGAAGTACAGAATCGTAAGAGAATAATAACAAACAAATAAACGAAGTTTCTAAACCAACTGGAACAGACACCAACGAGAGACCCACAGAAGGCGTTCTAAAACTTTGTGGCCAAGAATTTTACGAGAAGCCGTAAAAAGCTTTTTAGTAAGGCAAGGTCAACCTAAACTATTGCATAATTACAAATTTCCTTCCAATGACACAGATCGACATTTTAGCGCAAAATATTATGCACGAATTGTAAGCAACGGAGAGCAAATATTGCGGGATTAGCTACTATCTTTCACAAAACTGCGTTTACTGCTTCTGTTGCAAAATTTTCGGCTGTTTAGTTAGTTCTCTCTTAAAGGAGGGTTTTAAAAATTGGAAGCACCTCGACGAAACTTTAAAAGAGCATGAAATTTCGAAAAATCATATTCAGGCAAATAAATCATGACTAGAAATGAACGAAAGATTAAATTGTTGTAAAACTGTAGATGCTGCGACTCAAAGAGTTATTAATGCCGAAATAAATCATTGGAATGAGGTGCTTCTAAGAATCGTTGCAATTATCAAAATGCTTGGTAAAAGTTGTCTGGTTTTTCAAGGTACAAGTGATAAGTTGTTTGAGCATAATAACGGTAATTTCTTAAAACTAGTTGAGATACTGCCTGAATACGATCCCACTATGGAATAGCACGTCCGTTGAGTGCTCTAAAAAGTAGAGACTAAACCTCAATATCTTGGGAAAAATATACAAACCGGGATTGTAGATCTACTGCATCAAAGTGTAAAGTCTCATGTTATTAATGAAATTAAAAAATTCAGATATTTTTCCATAATTTTAAACTGTACTCCTGACTTTAGTAAGATACAGCAAATTACTCTTGTAATCAGACATGATTCAACCAATAAATTTACTCCTGATGTTGAAATTAAAATTAATGAAATCATTTAAGGCATCTTACCAGTCGAAAGATCCACATGAAAACAAATGTCTGACATTATAGTTGGAGAACTTAATGACTTGTGTTTAAATTTGCAGGATATCAGAGAACAGGGACTGACAACGGGTCCAATATGAGGGGCAATAAAGCAGGAGTGCTATCTAGAATTAAACAATATACATAATTCGCGAGCATTCAATGTTCCATGTAGTAGCCATTCTCTCAATCTTGTTATTAATGGAAAAAGCATCTTTGGAAGCAGCTAATTTCTTCAACATGGTCCAAAAAATATATATATATATTTTTGGCATCTACTTTTCGATGGGCAATACTTTTAAGGCATGTTCAGGGTTCAACTTTGAAAACATGGAGTGACACTAGATGGGAGAGTAGGATAGAGGCATTAAACCCATTAAAATTTCATTTGGGAGATGTATACGACGCCTTGCTAAGCATTTACGAAAACCAAGAAATTGATAATTTAATGATTTAGCCATTTTGGCAATTGAGTATGAAATTGCTGATGAAGTAAATTTAACGATGTAATAAAAAATTCGCAAACTGAAAGTAAGAAATTTTTTTTTTTGGTGATTTTAGCGAATCTGATACAATCTCGTTTTATTTTCAAAATAATGGCATTTAGATCGTTTGTGTGATAATATCCATCTGTAATAGCATTTAAAAATGTAAAAAATATGGTTAATTTGTGGCTATGTACAGATATTTCATAATTAATTTCTATATTTTGTGCCGCTAGATCAAAATTCAATAAGTTTATTTATCAATATATGATTTTATTAAAAATTAAATATTTTATTCGATTAAAAATTAATTTTTTAAAAAATATATAATTCTACATAATATTAAGGGGCGGCAATTTGTCTATTTGTCCGGGGCGACAAAACCGCTAGAGCGGGCCCTGCCAGACAATAAAGAACGCACCGAACCTTGTCTTCCATTGTAGTCATCTACTTGGGTGTGCTAGAACCAGGAGCGGCTTGGTGATTTGGACAGGGCGGCAAGTTTCCTCGGTAATTGTATATATCCTGGGTGTTCGTCAACTATTGTTATAGAACGAAACACCTAGCGAACTTATGAAGTTTGTGCTTGCAATCTTTTGACTGTCAGCCACAGAAACCATCCAAAGGCTACATACTCAAACACGTGAAGATATTAAACTTTAAATTCTTTATATGGAAGAATAAATAAATTACCTGAAATATTTTCTGAATTTATAATTGAAATTAATCTTTTTATTTCGGTATAGTTTATAGATCTAGAGTACATGCAGCTAACACCGAGCCCCCAAGTTTTTGACAAGCAAAAAGAAAGGAGAATTAGAACTGTGTATGATACTTTCAGCTTCCTTGTGAAAGAAAAGGCGGATGTTAGTGATTGTTTGTATTGCTCTACGATACGAGGTAAGGATTTAAGTCGTCTTTTTATCTCTAGGGTAGACATCCTTCCTTATCATTCTTATCTCTTTCGTTTCATAATTCTTCCCGCCTTTGCTTAAGGAACTCCTTGGCGGAATGTGTTTAGAGATGGAAGAGAAGATGATAGGGTCTGATCGTCTGGGGAATTGTGCTGAATTCGAGGCGAGGCTGGGCCGGTCGGATGGGAGATTGGATTGGAATGGAGGTGGGGGGTCTCATCGATCCATTCAAAGCTGGGGCGTACCGTGCAGTAGCCCTTATTGAGAACTGATGGCAGGCGAACGACTGCCGCGCTTGTGACATGCGAAACTAGGGCGAAGACAGAGACCACGTGATACTATTGATACTTGGCTGCCAGTTTTTTATCTTTTTTCATCTCAAACTAACAACCACTTCTAAGCTTCGTCTGATGTTTCAGAAATTTCTCGTCTCGGTGTTGGTCTCTGCTGCTAATTAACTAACAATTCTGATCTAGTTACGAAGGAACAAATTTAGTCTGGTGTAATGGACAAGTATCTCAGATTTAGAATCAGTAGACACATGACGAAATATCTAACAAAAATGCGATTTACGGTAAAGTAAAACAAATTGGCGACCATATCCCGACTTCACTTCCGTTGGCGGGATATGATGTCACAGCCAATAACTCTCGGTGGGCAGGGAGCAGCCATTACGATAGATTACGGTCAGCTGACGTCACAGGAAAAGGCACTCTTTCGTCTCTCAAACTTTCGTGACAACATCTACGTCATAATTTAAAAGCTAACAACACTGTAATTTTATTTCTCAAAGTTATTTTTTATAAATACATATTATATGGTATTAATTGTTATCATAAATATATTACTGTTTTGTCAACATTGCAGCACCAGGAGAAAGAAGGCTGTAGTCAATGTTTAAAACAGTGATAAGCTTTGCATTCCCTGGACAACTCTGCCTTGTATCGTAAATACTCAAAACTCAGACACAAAATTAGATAGTATTAGAAGTACTTGTAAATACATCTTCGATATTGTAGGTATTGAGTTTCTGGTCTCGCAGTCGGGAAGACGCCGGTTCGAATCCCCGTCCGGGCATCCACTTTTGGGTTTTCCATGGTTTCCCAGATCACTCCAGGCAAATGCCGGGATGCTTCCTTCAAAAGGCCATGGCCGAATTCCTTCTCATTCCTTGCCTTCCCATCGTTTCCCGTCGCTAAAGATCTCGCTGTTAAGAAACGTTCAGCAGTTAAAAAAAAAAAAAAGTTTCTGGTGATACCGATATTTCCAAATTTGAAAGGCAACTACCAGCTTAATCAAGAAATCTGTTTGTTCTGAGTAGAATAAAGTTACTGAAAATGACCAAAAATTGTTGTTATTTCCATAAACCACAATGCAGACAAACGCGAAAACCTCCTAAACATGCTGATGTTTATCGGCGGTATTGGCAGATACAATTATTACTATACATGTAACATGTCGGAGCAAGTAAAAAGTCATCACTAGCTAGCGAAAAATCGTACTGTACACGTATGCAATAGACGTCTGACATAAACATCTCTCGTAATGTCATGAAATTGTTTGCAATTGAATAGGTGGCATCAGAGTTGATTTACCCGAATACGAAAAGAAGTCCTTGAATTTCAAGGATTTTGTGTACGAAGAGCTTGCACATAGATTTTGAACTTTTTCAACAACCTATATTGCAAAACCAATGTCCAGGAACACACCCCTTTTATTGCTGTATGCCAGATAATTCGCGCATATGCAATTCATTTGTCGCGATGCATCTCTTCCTTTGCAGAAGACCCTGTGAATTGGTTAATAGACGAACTCTTCACACTGGCAGAAAAAGTTGAAAAAATTTACAGGAGTTTATTCCCCTTGCAATGATGAATGACTGGTAAATACAATATACTCGTCCCACAGTTCGTCATATTTGTTGGAAAGACATTGAACCGGTAATAGTTCATTGTCACATCACGGGTGCATTTAGAACGGCTCCACATAATAATTGTAATTTATAGATCAAAAACCATAGGTAAATGCCCATCTTTTCTCATGATTTGTTCAGGTATGATGCGCACTTTATAATAATATCTTTATCGAAACTCGACAACGATGAGATAGAGATCCTACCAATCAACAATGGATGCACTCGTATGTTGTTTTCCAAGAAATTCGATTATCTTGCTGTTTCTAGACTCATATCGTTTCATGCAGCCCACTTAGACAAGGTAATTGAACCATTAAGGGTGTCTACATTGGTATTACCCATGCGCGTTTCACTTACCCTGAAAAGTTTCAGATGGCTAGAAGTAAAGAAGTCTTCCCCCACGAGTACCTGAATTCGTAGGACAACTTCTCCAATGCCATTTTTCCTCAGTAATCCACCCGCCTTTCTTGCTTTTAATCACCAGTAATCACTCATTAATCGAGTTTTCCATAAAAGATTGACTGCATTCATTGTGATCAATTTATTTATTAATCACAGAGTAACTTGTAGCTAAAATTATAGTAATAAATTATTTATCTTTATATAAGTTTTTAATCCGCTCCTAGGTTCAATCTACTAAATCTTTACAGTACAATGGTCATTAATGATTACAATACACTTTATAAAGATCTTTACTGAGCGTGGTGGTGTAACGGTTAGCGTTCTGGCCTCGCATTCGGGAGGACGGCGGTTTGAATCCCCGTCCGGGCATTCAGATTTGGGTTTTCCATGGTTTCCCAAATCACCCCAGGCAAATGCCGGGATGCTTCCTTCAAAAGGCCATGGCCGAATTCCTTCCCATTCCTTGCCCCCCATCCTTTCCCGTCTCTAAAGACCTCGCTGTTAAGAGACGTTAAGCAGTTAAGACCTTTGAACTTAAGAATTGTAAGTGAATTTACATGAAAACAGAATTTCTTAACATTGACAAATTGTATACCTAGATCATTTAGACTCATCGTAGCACCTCATTAACATATTAGCTTAGAGAAAGCGAGAGAAGCATAGGGAGAGAGATTTACATCATTTTATGTAGATATGGCTTCTAAACACAAGGCTTCACGAAATTTACTCGAAACAGACAACAAGAATAATGGACCAATGCTGAGAGCTCCTGTGGGTCTTAAATACCTTTTAAGAATAATGGTATCTAAATTTGAATTTGATTTTCGTACGCGTGGTGTTGCCAACCTTACCTTCTAGAATTTAGACTAGTCGTTTAAACAGGAGTACCAAAGATATTGTCTATTCCGGATTTCTTTCAATATTCCATCAAAATCGACTGTCAATCCAATTTTTTCACCTTACCCAGTAATTATTATTGTCAATGTATTTTTGTTATTATTGATCGAGTAAGTTCCTTATAATGAGAATTGTGGTTACAAATTAATGAAGGGATATAATAATTCCCATTGATTTCATAATTCGCAGTACATGTTTACTTAAAAGAGACAATTCGCTTTCTTTGAACTCGTTTGCCCGCGTTGGTTTGTCTGTTCTGTAGCAGTCTTTTTGTGTGGTGTCGAAACAGGAGCACGCGTTATGTGTGTGACGTTACGCAAAGGCCGCCTCCCAGACCTCTGGTTCCTTTGTTTGTGTGCGGCACGTGTGAGGAGAGGCCGGTTTCACCTGCCGCTTGCTGGCAGCCGTTCGTCCCCGGAGAAAGCATATAACTGGGTGCGTACCTGCTTGCGAAACACGCAGTGCGATGGGCTCATGTCTGGAAAGTTGCTTCGCGCGCCCGCAACTAAATGGCCGAGATAGTGCCAAAGTTTCACTCCGTTCGGAAAAACCATCACGGCGCAATTACGTCAGAACATTTTCTGGGAAACTTAATTATTTTCCTACGTTTATTTGTAACACTGGCCCTTTTTGTGCCATGTTCTCTTGCGGAAATTTAGAAGTCATTTGAGTTTATTCTTTATATGTTGAGTTCGGCAGATTCAGTTCTTGTGAACCCTGTATCGCGCATGTTTGATCTAGTACCTGATGACTTACCATACAAACCTCATTGGCCCATACACCTAATGCCGATCGCGCCTTTGTTGTATCTGCCATATATTACTTGTAACAGCCTTAAGGCCCTCAATGCACGATCAATTTCCGCACCAGCTGTTTTTGTACATCATCATGTTTTCACAAATTTTGGTACATACTCGTTACAATGACTGTTCAAACTTCAGCGTGGTGGATGAACGGTAAGGCTCTGGCCTCGCAAATCCCCGTCCGGCTCTGCAGATTTCGATTTTCAGTGGTTTCCAGAAATCACTCCGAGCGAATGGTAGAATGGTTCCTTCAAAAGGCGAATTTCTTTCCATTATATTTCCCCAGTCCCTTCCCGCCTCTAATGACCGCAATATCGACAAGTCGCAAAGCCTTAAAAAGAACCTCAGCTCATTTTTTAAAAATTCTAGCGAAAAAATATGCAACAGGGATACGAAGAGTAAAAAGTCACTAGGGACATTAGCAGAATCATATTTCAAAAACAACTCAAGTTAAAGTTTAATCTGACGAAATTTTCTAAAAATAATTTTTTTAATGTTACAAGCAGCAAATATTAGTAAAAAAAAGAACCCACACATAAAGAATTCTTGAGCTGGGATCGAATCTACGACCCTTGGCACACGAACACAACGCCTTAATGCGCGAAGCATTCATCTATCACTCAGAATTGCTTTCTACTGGTGTAAACTCAGCACGTTACAATTTTATGATTTTTAACCCTCGATATCTCAAAACCAGAACGAACGGTAGTAAGGTGCTCGCGAACTTATAGAAAGAAAGGAAATATGTTGAAAACTTAGCAGCAATTCGCTGCTATTATTTCTCCAGTTTATATTGAAAGGTAATACAATAATTATTTAACGTATACCCTGATCTCCCTGAAATATAGTTTAAGTTCATGATATGCAATTTATTTGACTTGATTTCCTGTTTTAAGTACCCCGCGTATACCAGACAGCGAACCTTTTCGGTGTTTTCCTGTCTGCTTGTTGTATCTGCTTTTTTACAAATTTATTTTATTTCGTGTCAAAAACGCTGCTTAAAAATTGTTAGAAACAGTAATAACAATAACATAAATAAAGTAATATCAATTAACAACAAAGAGTTTATTTACAAATAATTGGCATTAACTATACAGCCCTGTAGCCGGAGGTTTCATTTATCGTAGTCGTTTTTTGGTTTACGAGCTATCTATATTCGTTTACGTTTAACTGCTGTACGTCTCATTTCTTCATCATGCGCTTTATTACCTGAATATGTTTCGAGCACTCTACAATTCAGTTAATGAATCCGGCGGTGATTAATTTTATTTTATCAAACCAGTGACTACACTTTGAAGGACGATCTGTTTCATGTAATTAAAATGATAGGAACCATTTAAAGAGGAAAATCTAATGAATACAATTTTCCAAATATCTTGAATTTCGTGCTGGGTATTTTGGTCAAGTTAGGATTTCATAATTAAATGACCATATTAACACTTTTTAAACAATCTTTCGCTCCGATTTGTTCAATTAAGACTCATTTACGTGAAAAGTAATGTACGTTTGATGTCATTCCCAGTAAGAGTGACGAAACGTACTGTCATCTCATCACATAGATGGGTAGAGAGCGACACCAGTTGGAAAATACTGTAACACGTTCACAACAGATGACGAAGGTTCGCTGAGAAGGTACACACAGGTTCGCAGAGTGGAGAGGGGCAACAGTCTTTAATGACTCATAGAGCGGGGAGTTGCAGCTCACCGTCAGTCTTGGAATAGTTTTTAGCAAGTGTTTCGCGCAACAGTTTTGAACCATTTTCCGGATTCTTACCTCAATAGAGAGGCAGGAGAGACAGTACACGGGAGTGTCGTTAAGTTACCGCCCTGAGCGGTTTCGAGGTAAAAAATTTGTATAGGGAACTAAAAAGTGGAGATTTAGTAAGCTGAAGAAGTGTTGATATAGGGAGCTTAAAGGAAGATAGCGTCGCAAAAGTGAAAAGTATTCTATACGGTTCAGCGTCGAAAATACAGGATGAGTCAAAAAGGACTTTCGACATTGAAATGATATAGAAATTTATTGAGATAAGTTACAGAATCGGTAGATGTTTCATTTTGTAGCAAACAACCTCAAGTTTCACACAAAAGTGTCGAGTGTGATTTTGGTTCTATGTGACTACCATTTGCCATGCCGCAAACATCTCACCAGTAATCAATTTCTTCCCACACTCGTTGCTGCAAATCGGGCGTGACTTGTGCAACGCCAGCGTAGATTCAATTTTTCAGCTCAGCCAAATGGTTTGGTAGGGAAGGAAGATACGCACGATCTTTAATTAAACCCCAAAGAAATAAATCCAGTGGTGTCAAGTCTGGGGAGCGAGGTGGTCATACGATTGGCCTTTCACAGCTAATCCACCCTTCTGGGAAGCTATTATCGAGGAAACCTCGAACTTCCGCGAGGAAATGAGGTGGTACACCGTCTTGCTGGTAGTAAACCATCCCCTCTCGGTTACCTTCATCGATCTTTGGAATTAAAAAGTTTTTAGGCATAACCAGATACACAGATACTAATGACAGTTTTCTCCACGAAGAAGAAAGGGCCATACACTTTCAATTTTCTAACGGCACAAAACACATTAACTTTGGGGCTGTCACGAACGTGATCCGGGTTGCATGTGTATGTCCGCTGCCGCATATTCTGCAGTTGTAGGTGTTCACCATGCCACTGATATGAAACGTTGACTCATCGCTGAAGACTATTGTGTTCAGGAATGTCTCGTCGTCCTCTATCCGAGGCAACATTTCCGTACAGAATTCTCCCACGAGCAACCTTGTCTGCATCACCAATGTGCTGTGCCGTTGTGAATTAGTAAGGTTTCAAGTGTAAACGTCTACCCAGTATTCGCCAAACAGTCTTTTGTGGAATGTCAGTGTCGCGAGATGCAAGTCGCGCTGGTTTTTTGTGGACTGCAGGCAAAGCTCACCCCAACCTGTTCGACATAAACATTAACACTTGGTCGAATTGTTGATTTAGTGTCATGTCGCTGTGAACAACCAGTCTCAACTAATTTCTTGGACCAAGAGTAAATTGGAGGTTCTTTAGCGTATTAGGTGACAAATTTACGCCGAACAATTGTAGCAGAGTTAGTTTCATGAAACCAAAACACACAGCGAGCACGCTCCGCACCAGCGAAAGTAGCCATTTTAACTGTGCACTACATTTTTTTTAAACTACTTTACGTCTCTCAACAGCGAGGTCTTTAGAGACGGGAAAGGATGGGGGCAAGGGATGGGAAGGAATTCGGCCATGGCCTTTTGAAGGAAGCATCCCGGCATTTGCCTGGAGTGATTTGGGAAACCATGGAAAACCCAAATCTGGATGCGCGGACGGGGATTCGAACCGCCGTCCTCCCGAATAACGCTATCCGTTACACCACCACGCTCGGTGTGCACTACACTGACGCTCCTGGGGGCGGAATGGTATACATATTCATCAAACTTGAGGTCGTTTGCTACAAAATGACATCTACCTATTCTGTAAGTTATATCAACAAATTTCTTATATCATTTCAAGTTGTAAAGTCCTGTTTGACTTTCCTTGTATTGTAGGGAATGGAATCGAGGAATTTTTTTTTTTTTTTTTTCCTAGCTTGATAAAGACCTTTTTGTATTTTCTTTCTGAGTTTGTCTTAAGTCTTCGAAAACGAAGGCAGTAAGATTGTTCGCCGATTACTAAATGGCAATAAATTTAAATTCTAGGTTAATTGAGTAACCTAGTAATTACGCAATATTTTATTTTGGTATCAAAACATAGAATCCGGAGGTTACACAACAAGGCTTCAGTTATTCTCAGATGGCGACAAACTATTGTTATCTCAGCATAGCCACTCAGCCAAACAATTTTCCGATTGATTCCATACAGGCTTCTGGAAACAAAACAAATAAAATGAAGGTTAGCTAGACTTTCGTCAAACAAAACAGAAAACTATATTCAGTAAGAGACGACCCTAGAACTATAAGGAATAGCGAATTGCCTAGCATTGCGGTGGTCAACGGATGTAGTCCCTCCTAGGACATGACTTGCTTGATCATTGATTAAGGCTTGTAATCGTCATTACTGTTCCATACAATAATGAGATGCAAGACAGCAATCACTGGTCAAAGAAAACACTAACAGCTGCTTGAAGGGTCACGAGGAACGAATAACATTTTTAAGTAAAAGCAAAATGGAAAAGGAATAGCTTGTTACTGGATTAATATGTGAAACTCATTTGACGGCTAAAATAAATCACCTTTCGTTCAGATATTTCATTTACAACTCATTTAGAAACGTCTTTAATAATTATTATTAGAAGTATTATTAGAAGACAAGCACAACGGTTCATTTTTATTTGGTTGACATATTATTGTAATTGATTGATTACGCTCAAAATAACTATCGGTATGTAATGTTTTAATTTTTAGGTTATGGATGGTGTGGGAACTCCGAGAGCTATTAACTCGGTTGACAATTTTTGATCATCGAAAGACTTCAACAATGCATTCTGCATCAAATTTGTTCCTCAAACAAATTACTTAATAAACAGAACACACGTAATTATTTTCGGTGATCATTGAATTAAGTGGAGGATAAAGAAGTAATTAAAGTTCATTAAACAACTTGATTTTGGCATTATTAATTAAATATATCGACGAGTTTTGGATGCGTGATATATCCCGGTACCAGTAAACAAAAAGTTGAGTATTGTTTTATGGAGATGTGAATTAACGGAGACGTCACTCTCATGAAGTATGACGTTTCATGTTGTTATTCTAATCTGGCTGCGGTCTCACAGACAGTCCGAATATCCTTTGCCGCTTCGAATTAACGTTTTTGGTGTTCTTACAGCTCGACGGTTATTTCATTCATAATTTCTTCTGCCTGAGACCTATGGAATTATACTGTCTCATGAATTCTTGAAATCGTTGCTTCCCTTCGGTGAAAGATGTAGTTCACTATCCCGGTCGCTGGGGTTTTCAGGATCGAACGCTCGCAGTCCCGTTTAATATTGAAAAAAAGTCAGTATCAAATTATTTGTGTGGCGAACTTCAAAAAATGTAGAGACATCACACAGACGTCCACGAGCGTTAGGTTAAGAAAACAGTGCATCTCACGGGCATGCTTAAAATTTTAAAATAAAAGAATTTTTATCTTACCAAGAATGGCGAAGCCATACCTTTTCTCCACATCTCATCCGTTCTTTCGATGATTCTACCGAAAATTTCTTTTTAAAAAAAAAAACTGCAACAAGAAGAGATTATACGCACGTTGTGCCCTCAGGGCCGGCGTTAGGGAGGGATAAGCGGGGCAAAAGTACCCCGGGCCCGAGATCCCGAAAGGGTCCCGGGAGCCAGGGTCCATAACGAAATAGAAGTTAAACATTAAAAATCTTTTTTAAAAGAAATTTTAAAAAATTTTGCATTAAAAGCTTAAAGTTAAACATTTTGTTGGGCAAGGAGGGGGGTGGGGGCTGATAACGCTTACCTGGGGTCCGAGAATCCCACGCCGGCTCTGTGTTCCCCCACATGTAATTTCATAGTTTCGCAGAATTTGTAACAGCACAAGGTTTACCATAGCGGGTCTATTTATTTAATAACAGATTTATACATTAATACTTTGAAGTCACTCACTGCGGCTCCACCGTAAGTGAGGGTTGTTATGAGCGAAGTTGCACCAAGTTGGCACGGCGCGGCGTTTGCCGTGGTGCATTTGAGTCCGAGCCAGCGGTAGCACCGAGTGTCCTCATGGCGCAGGGCGCGGCGCCATCATTAGGCGGCTAGGCCCTTTATGCTAATTGGCTTCCCCAGCAGACCTGCTTTATTCAGAGCTCTCCTCTCGCGACTTCCGAACCAACTTCTCACTTGTCCGGCTGGCCGGCCAGCTAGCAAGTCCCTCGCGTAATGAGGTTGCAGCTAAGTGGTCTGCGCCAGCACCATCTGGTAGTTGTGCTAACAGTACTCTCAAGTCTTAGCAGCAGGCTGATGCTTATTGAGAAGCGACGGATGCGCGTCTTTCCCGGCAAATGTGGTCCTGGTTTTCCTCATACAAGCAAAAATGAACTGCGTGATATGGAAGAATCCGTTAAAATTTTCAAACAGTTGTCACTGTTTTCCTCAATTATTGTCCTTCATTTCAGGCAGTTAATCTGAATTTATGACACTTCATAAGTAACGTCCATCCATACGAGACATCCATAAAGCTAGTTTTGCTCAAATTTGTTAATTTCTAACTAGAGAACCGGTTCTCTACTCTAGCCAAACCTATGCAAATCGAAGGTTTCCGTGGCCGGAATATATCGGTTGTATTTAGTAGTAAGCATGTTAATCACATCTCAGCGCAGTTCCTTTCGAGAAGAAGCCGGAATCAGGTCGGCCGAAACTTCGGAAACCGCGGGAACCATTGAATCAAGTTTTTGTTGTTTTCTCATTATGACTGTCTTTTTAAGTCGCTGGCAACTGGATCAAAATATCTGCTCAATTGAATCAAAATTTCGTTTTCTTTTCAAATGGCTTTACGCCTCGTTGACGGCAGGAAAGGATTAGGAGCAAGGAACTTGTAAGAATTCTGTCGTGGCCTTATGAAGGAGTCATCCCGGCATTCACCTGCAGTGATTTCGGGAAGTAATGGAAAACCGAAATCTAGATGATCGGACGGGAATTCTAAGCTGCGCGTCCTCTCGAACGTGAGGTCAGAGCGCTACCGCTCACCCACCACGCTCGACCCAAATTTCGATTTCGCTTTATGAAATCGGTGAGGTGAATGATTCATCAGTCGAGGGCATAACCGACTTGATATCTGTTTCTTGGCCATCAAAACTCAGTTCGTAAATTCCAGCTACATAGACGGTTGGGATAATCAGTAGTATCTTTTATGATATGTAAATTAATAATATACTTTCTTCAGTAAAACATGGGTAGGACATCCCCAACGCCCTTGGAGATTTGAGCCTGGGCTGTTCGGTACTCTCCAATTGCATTATGACTCTAAATTCTATGACATAAATAATCGCCGGGTCATTTCAGAATTGTAGTAGTGATGCAGTATTTAATATTATTCTGTCATTTATCGAAGCACATTATCGTTTTCAAGGTACTACTGTAACCTTTTCTGTGAATCACGGAACAATGTCTCACAATATTCAACCGTGAATCTTGCGGGAGCACAGCTATTTTATATAGCTCTATGGATATGGGAAATGGTGCTTCAAGACGGGCATGCACTAAAATCATTGGTAACATTTGCAGCTAGAAGTCGGATACGAAAAAACTAAGATTTGCACAGTGTGTAAGAAAATTTTCTGACTTCATAACCCTAGTCATCCTTTCATTAATTCATAGCTTCTGCCGTCAGTAAAACACTAGCTACTCTTAATAGTTTATTGCCTACGTAGAATCATCAAAAAAAACTGAAAATTGCCCGAATTTTTAATGACACAACAACTGTAGCCTTAATAGATCCACAGGGGAGGTTCCCACATCGTGCAACATACGGCAAGGATAGGCACAAAATAACTGACAGTTTTAAAGCCGATGCTACAACTTCATCTAGCTTTTTAAAGGCTCCAAAGTGAGGAGAATGAATGTTACTGTTTGTCTGCGATCCGTGGAAGATTGATTACATTGGCCCGTACTTCAACAATTTTCTACCCTAGCGTTACTGTTGGGGAAGACGCAGCTTACCACTGAAATTACGCTGTATTTCGAATTTTTTACGCTGTGTGATATGACCAAAGGATGCATGTACTGTGGAGACGAAAACCTATTTCTAACTTACTTTAGCTTCAGATAAAAATACTGTACATAATCACCGTTTTTATTCGGTTAGTTTCCCAAGAAGAATATATTAATGTTTGTCTCTTTTATTTGCGGTATTATTTCAATATTTCGGAATATGAGGTCATGTTTGTACTCAACATGGCATTTTACTTTACCGGAAGAAAAAGTATCTATTGAAGTCATCTATTTCAACTCAACGATGGGTTAGTCGACAGGATATCGTGACGCAGGCTCGTAACGAGTCTATATTATGACGGGACTTACATTCGCTTTCTTCCAATTTGTTTTACATAAGGCACTTTCTTCTCTGCTTTTGAAAATGGCCGCTTTCATTAACTTATTTTTCATAGAGTGGCCAAGTGGGCTGCCTGTTAATGTGCATCCCTTGAGAAACACTACACTACTGAATTTCATAGTGCAAATAATCTGTTCAGGTGATTAAGTCTACCAACAGAACAATGTCATGATCATAGACTCTCTGTCACTCATATACACACAATGTTGCCCACACAAACGATCCAACGGATACTTAGACTAAACCACACACATTCAGATTTATGTCAAACCTCACATACCCAGGCACTAACTCAAGTTAGTCACGTACATAACTCCACGAGCCAACTTATATACAGACAACTATCAGCATACTTAAAGATGAATACCGAAAAACAAAGACACGTCCCACTAAATTGTACCCCAAAACCAGCCTGCCTCCTCAGAGACCTCTAAGAATGGAGTGTTTTTTCACAAAGGATCTACAAACGGAGTGCCAAATACATAGGTAGCTAAGTAGACCTACACTGCGAATAGAAACTGAATTAATACACAAACCAAAAACGGTTATCTAGAGCTTAGCTTGAGATAATTCCCGTGAGCTGACTAATGCGGAGTCCTTACCTAATGGATTCAAGCAGTGCCTTATCACATCTGAGCAAACCGTGCTCATTGACTCAGTGTAAATTTTATGTATTTAATTTAGTGGAGTCTACAGATGTGACTATCGGTGAGTGATCCGTTGATTGGTAATACAGACTATAGTAGGTAAGCAGGCCCGAGAGTGGTTTCCGAGACGGGGTTAGTCTGTGAGTGGCTGCCCTAACCCAGTTCCCGGCCAGCCCTCCTCGCTGTGTCAGCAGGGGGCCGGGCGGGCTGCTCTTGTGACTCGTCGACAAATGTCGTTGGCCCTTATAGAACTGCTTTCACAGCCTTTTAGCTCTCCGGCCATCTCGAGAGCTGGGAAAGTGCACGCTACGGCGCATCCTCTTTTTTCTTTGCCCTGCTCCATCAAATGGATTACCTTACTTGCCCCTTCACTGCGATTCTAAAACAACCAGATCAACGGTGAAGATACCTTTTCGTAAAGTTAAAGAAAGTAAAAGTGAAGCTTCAACAGTTACATATGTCTTTATAATTCAAAAAGATAGTTGGCTTTTTGTCCAACAGTAATACGGGACACAGTGTAGTATAACTGCCAGATATGGAGACCAATAACGACTGAAACGGTTCGTGACCGAATTGCTCTTTATGTGAATCCCGGAACAGCGAATGTGCCGATTTATCTGACAGCTTCCAAGATCGCTTTTGCTCCGCATTGGCTATTGAGTTGATTTGTTTAGAATGGCATTCTCTGCGAAGAGAGGCCCGAAAATACTCCTGTGCATTCAAGCGACGCTTCTCTCCAAACGATCTCGCCCAAAAGCAGATGCAGAAATTTTAGAAACGAAAATTTGTAAACTATACTGCTAAAAGTATTGTCAGCGTGTGATAAATGTGTATCTGCGAACGGATACAGCAAAGCTAATTTACATTTAATTGTTTTTTTTTTTTTAATTGAGGGAAAGCTTAAAATCCAAATAATTTAATTATTTTGACTGTGTTTTCAAGTAGATTCGATTTCCAGAATAAGCGAAATGAATGCAGATATGATGAAATGTTAGCGTTATGGATCTAAAGAAGTATTAAGGGTTTTGGCGTAAAGAGTAAAATGTTGAACCGGACGTCTAATATTACACAGATCTTGAATTATAATACACTCACTGCAATTGTAACACGTGAAAATTTTTTACTCAAAAGCAAAATTATTTATTAATTAATTGAAACACTTATCAGGACTTATCGGCTAATTTACACTTTCAGTGTATATACAGTAAAAATGTTCCCTTTATATACATAAAAATACATGATATTGCATCATTTGATATGTAACTGATGTCATAATTGCGGAAACCCGTAGAGAAAAGTTAGTACCTTCAGTTCATCATATATACCATAAATGCGTCAAATTACTAATTAATTCACCACAGCTTATAAGAAAATTAGGAATTGAAGTTGCTAGATAGAGGGATTTAAATTAATGAATAGAGACACTAACTTGTGAAACATTGAGAGTGGGTACCACTTCTTCAACCGGCTTTTGAGTGGCATCGTTCACAGAATACATAATCAGTTCGAAGAACTTCTTTGCAAATAATGGCCGCTAGAGACATACGTAAATGCCTAAACTGTTCTCTCTTTTCTCTGCTAAACAAATTACTAGTAATCAACTGGCAAACTGCGCGACCACGAAAATATTAAATTCTATATCACGATGTCACCGTGCAAAAATAAATCTATGCAAAAGGAAATGAAAGAATCCAGGTCACAGGTAATAAAAAAATGAGTGAAGATGAGAAATTAATCGAGTTATTTTAGTACAACATATTTTCGACGGTTTATGTTTTCATATTCAATAGAAATTTCCCTTTTTTAGCTGTCTCATAATCATAATATAATAATTGATAAAATTTTGATGGAGCGCCCGCTCCGGTGCAATCTTCCTACACACCCGTCTTTCTCCTTTCCTCTTCCAAACCTACTATTGCCCTCTACTAATTTTACTTTAAATTCTTTCAGTGTTTCTGGTAAATTATTCATCACTTCTCTTGGCGATTTATTTCAGTCCCTTACACCCTTTCCTATGAAAGAAAATTTTCCCACACCCTTACGCCTGAAATCAAGTGCCAGCTTGTGATCATGGTCAACTGTACCCCTCCAAGTACCTCTCTTAATTTTCCCACCAATATCTTTCCATGCTTCATCTCCAGTATAGGCCTTAGACACTCCCATGACTCTCTTCACTCTCCTTGTTTCCTCCAATGAATCCCCCTCCAGCTCCTTATCATATTAGTTACCCATTGTATTTTGTGGTATTTTCCAAAGACAAATCTGGCAGCTCTCCTCTGCACCCCTTCAAACTCCTGTATTTGATACCAAAAATGTGAGACCCAAACTACACCACCATATTCCAGCAGTGGTCTGACCAAAGTATTGTACCCCAGTTCCCTTACTTCTCTAGTGCATCCCCTTATCACTCTTTCCAACAGGATTTTGTACCCTTTTCCTATTACCTGTCCAATGTATCCCGCCCAGTTAAGTCTGCAATCAAATGTTATGCCAAGGTATTTACATTTCGATTCTCCAATAAGTAGCTCCTTCCCCATTTTATAATCATAATCAACCGTTAACTTTTTATCTGTGTACCTAATAAGCTGGCTCTTCTTTGCATTTATCTTCATCCCATGTTGACTCACCCAGCTAGTTATCCTATCTAGATCACCCTGCAGCTGTTTACAGTCTTCTATTCTGATACTTTTATACAACATTATGTAATCTGCAAACAATCTAACTTCTGACAGTAAAGCATTAACACAATAATTCATTTACTCCTATTTCTTTTGATACTGCATTTCCTACCCTAACTTTTTGCTTTCTACCTTTTAGGAAATCTTCTATCCAGCAAATCACCTTTTTATCAACTCCAATAGTTTTTTCTTTATTTAGCACCATTTTATGGCTCACTCTGTCAAAGGCCTTTGAAAGATCTAGAGCTACACAATCAACTTGACCTCCCCTGCCCATTTCATCAGAAATATCTTGCGTATAGCCTACTAACTGAGATTCGCTTGAATATACTTGTACTTGTCTAAAGCCATGTTGCCGACTTTAAATCCACTTACGTTCCTCACAGCCACTTCTAATAAGGTTGCATATTAATCTCTCCATTAATTTACCTACCACTGATGTCAAGCTGATTGGCCTATAGTTTTCGACCCTGTTTGTCACCCCCCCTTATGGACCGGTACTACTATCGTACTTTTCCAGTCATCTGGTAAACAAAAGGTATCCAGACTCAGTTTAAATAAGGTAAGGTACAATGTCCCATCCTACTATCTTTAAGACATCTGTAGTAATATCATCAACACCGGCCCCTTCAAGCTTTTTTAGATTCCTTAGTTCCTTCATGATATCTTCATATTTCAAATTTTCTAATCTGATCACCTCCAACTGTGCGGATAGGCTCGTTTTCAGATATAACCCCTGAATTATTGTCCCTAATGGTCTCACTGAACCAGTTACTTAATAACTCTGCCTTTTTCAAATCCTCAGTTACTTCTTCTCCATCCTTATAATTGTCGCAATACCCCTCTTCCCCTCAGTTTCCTGATATAGCTATAGAAATTTCTAGATGCATCAGTCAGAGGTCCCCTTGCACCAATAATATTCTTAATAAACTCATCCTTAGCCAGTTTCATTGACATTATTAATTCCTTGGTTAGTTGTTTCAAGACTTCCCTACTGCCTTGCTGTTTCTTAACTCTGAAAAAAACTTGTGCCCAGCGGAAACTGCAAAAGAGGGCCTACACATTTCCCGTGACTACTACCTAGCAGCTGAACCCTGTCCTTCCTATTCTTTCCTTGCACGCTCCTATTCTTAAAGGCCTGCTGCACCTTACCTACTCCTGCATCTATATGAGGCTCCTCCCCTCCTGACTCTGGCAACAGGCCAAACCTATTTTTCCCAACAATTTCTGGAGTGTCTAGCTTCTTCAGCCTGTTTACCGTTTTTCCCGTACGACCTGTTATCAGCTCCCAACCATCCTTATCTTCCTCTTCTCCATACCCATCATATATTTGTGTCACTATAGGCTGAGCCTCCACAGGCAAGGACTCCACAGGCCTTTTCACCGTAGGCCATGCTTCCACAAGCTGAGCTTCAAGGGCCCTGACTCTTTCCAACAACACTCTAATCGTTTCGTCTTTCTCCCTCATCCTTACGTCCACCTCCTTGATCCTTGCATCCCTAATGCAAAGTGGACAAAATCATGGGAGAGCCTCATTTATTTCCCACGTTCCCTCTCCACTGCATGCCCAAGGAAACTCCTTCTTACACCCACTGCACTCCACACCATTCTTCAAGTTCCTGCGACAGGCGCCACACTCTCCAGCTATGATTTTTCCAAAATACTTCAAGTACCTTCAAAATAAATTTTAAAGTAGCAAGAACAATACTATATTAAAGATTAAAATATAGTATTACCGTTGGTAGATTATTATTGAATGGAGTAGCATTTTTAAACTATCGGATTCTAATTTAGGACCGTTTAACCCAGACAACACCTGCTTTATTCTCATCGCCCTAGAATAGTTCTTGTCGCTTTCTGAGGCCGGTATGAGACGACTCTTGCAAATAGTGTTTTAAATGTGTATCTTGTATGTTACCGTATACGCATGAAAATTTTACTTATAGTTTTTAAAAATTAGAATTCATTGATTAATAAGATAAATAACATAATTAGATTAGCAAAAGGAGAATGGGCGATCTGAGCCAGTTTGTTAAAATTCTAAATGGCAACGTATATTAGCGGAAAACTCACAAAGCTACATTTGTCAATTTGACTTCGCAGCTTGTTTACTTATTTGAATGTTCCTACGATGCGGGGACAAGCACGTGTCATGTTTGTGACGTCATACGAAATTGCGGTGACCAGTCTGAGCCAAGTCGCCTACGGCGGACACCCAACGGCCAGCTCGTCAAGCGCTGTTACATCAAAATGAAAATAAAATTGTGAGAACGAAGGCTTTCACGGCGTATCGATGAAATATAGTCTTCGCGGGTTTTCCGCCGTATGTTGTTGAAGAGAGACAACAACGAGCTTTCGGCGGCTGCCTCTGCCGCCATCTTCAGGTTAGATGTGTGCTGCAGGGAGTACCAGCGCTACACTGAATAAAAATTTTGACAGGAAACATTGAGGCAGGAAATTTAGATGTGGTGGTGTGGTAAATTTAAATAATACGTAATTCCCTCCCCCACCACATCCACCTACGGCCAATATAAAACGTCCTCTACGCCTTGCAGCTTAGTTCAGGCTGCTGCAACGACTAGTGAAGTGCTTCTGTTTTCGTTACCATACAAATCAAAAAGAAGTCATCCCAAGCAGCTCACTGTTGGCCTGGCATCGAAACAGGACTTAAAACAGTTGTTGTATTCTAAAAAAATTGGTACGGTAAAATTACGCTTAGGCATGAAGAATGAGAAGCTTATCTTCGTCCACCCTTGTTCTTCGTTTTGGTGTCAGCTCACAATTTCAACTTGGCTTGCATGACCCTATTAAGGGGACACAGTCGCGAAGGACCTCCCATAAGAAATCAATGTTAAAACAAGCAAACTTCAGGTACACTTTCTGAAGAAACTACTGGACATACAGACCTGAAACTTTTGCAGTATACATATAAAACATCATCTAAAAATCACATAAAGAATTGTTACTAAATTTTATATAGTTTATGAGTAATGATGTTTTGTTCTAAAACACACAAAAAAAATAACTTTTTCAAATATCTTGGAGCTTGTAAGTTTGCTCTTGTTGTTACGATAGGTCCCAATTTTTATTTGATTAATCATTGTTTTATTAAAAAGAGATGCTGAAAGTCTGATGTCTTTATCAGTCTTAGTTTTTGAGAAAAGTGTACCAGAAGATCAAAAAATGTAGTTTTGAGAAAAAACTGTATTAAAAGTTTTACATACGAGAAACTAATGTACATTACAATACGGACACACTATTACCACGCATCACGAAAAAATTAATAACTCCGAATCTAATCATCGAATTTTCATGAAACAAACGGCATTTTGTAGCTAAAGAATTGGAGCTTTGAAAAGTCTAAAAAGAAAAATTATATTTTTTTGAGCCGGTTCGCGACTGTCTCCCCTTAACCAGGGACGATGAGTCTGGTTCATCAGATTTAACGTGTTTCGCTTTAATTCTGTTTGAATAGGCGATTGGCATTTGTCCACATCTTATACATAGAATATATTTCATACAGGTTGCATGAAGTGGGTAATATCTGTCTGTGAAAGTTTCTTATGTTTTTCTGATTTAGTAAAAGGGCAGCAAAATTTATAGGTATATATGCAGAAAATGGCCTTTTTCCTATCACTAATGTACTAGGTTAAATACTTAAGCCCATCAAAAGGATTCAATATTTAATGACAGTTCATGTGTACCACCCCCCAGTACTGCTCTATCCAATTTTGTGTTTGTGGTTGATAATGTGTCATGTGCAAAGGAAAATATAACGAAATCTTTTTTCATTGCTTGAGATCGGTCAGTTGACTTCTACTGCGCTAGACATAGTAGCGTGGAAAAACAACTGTTAAAAACAATGCTAACCTTCTAATCCTCCTTTAAAATGGCACTATGTATCACATCTACAACGACTACGTAAACACTGATATATCGTTCGACGAGATCAGAAAAATCTGTGGGTACTGTTCGAATTCTTGATTATAGACAAAGATTGTGATATGGATCATGGAAGATGCAGTAAAGGTTTTCACTCGTTCTTGATTAAATAGCCGAACACAGTTGGTTCCAACTTAATTACAATCATGGACAAGTTAGGGAGGACTACTTCTTCTTGGACAATAATTGTACTTTAGCCGCCACTCGTTTGAAGAAAGAAGATACTTTGGGACTGTCAGCGTAAATTTCTGATACGTGTACAAGACCCCGCAGAAAATGATGAAATCATAAACATATGATATGTTGATGGTATGGAGAAACAGTTGGAAATTGCAGAAACTGATAATTTTTGAGAGTATTAAAATCGACACACTTTAATATGCGATGAGGTTAGTGCAGTGAGTGCAGGTCAAAATTATTACTAAATCACACATGGCGGTAAAATTAAATCCTTAAGAAAACTCCCGTAACATTACAAGCTCCACTACTTAATCTTATATACCACTATTCATTAAAACATTTGTAGCTCTGAAATATAACAAATGTCCACCAGCTTAATTCTTTGATCAGAAATGCTACTCGCTGAAAACAAGATCGACTCTGAACAATTTTCAAGGAATCATTAAAACCAGTATTAGTTTTCTTGCCTCCAAATCAGGAACTGCAAGAATAAAAGTCCTTTTCAGGCTTAATCAAAGTCAACTTAACTCTTCAGTTTAATGACTTTAAGTAAAGATTACGATTCAAGAGAAAAATGATGTAGGCCTAATGATACTCAGAAACTTACCCTTTTGAATTGCGAACGATGTTATTACATCGGATACTAAAGAATATGAAAGAACTTGGGTACTGATGGAACTGTCACTTGTATATATATAAGTAATAAACTACTCTATTGCCCACTTATTTAATTACAACCCATCCATAATCTATCAGTTTGATTTAGGTCTTCTCCCCATGAAGAAATATGTGTGTTGAGATGGTCAGTTTCTGCGTGTGGCTTTATGCCGCCTTGTCGAGGTCATTAGAGGCGGCAAAGGAGAGGGGGCAAAGAACGGGAAGGAATTTTGTCATGACCTTTTTTGAAGGAAGCATCCCGGTATTTACGTGGAGTGATTTGCGGCGGTCATGGAAAACCCAAATCTGGATGCCCGTCCTCCCCAATGCAAGACCAGAGCTTTATCATTCACCTACCATGCTCGGAGAGATGGTCCAAATCAACATAGATTAAGGTTACTTGCATCTTCAATATCAGCAGGTCATACAACACACTGCAACGAAATTATTTCGCTTATAGAAGAACTGCGTGAGATGTATTTTAATATGTATCAAGTTGTAGGAAAATTCCAGATGAATTTTACGAGAATGCGCGTATTAAAAAAAGGATGATTTATGGCAAGCTGGCATTGTAAAAATGATACCGTACTCCAGAAGAAAACAGTAGTTACAAGTACATACTGAAAGTAATTGGCATATATTCAACGGTTACGTGACCTCTACTACTGAAGAACAAGGCAGGCAATGTAGGGTCCGAAACAATGAAGTCGTGGTCTTGTACATAAAAATTTACTGGCTGACTAAGAGAAAGAATTATACAGTTTATGACGCTAATGACCAGCAATGTTATTAATTATTACTCAACATATACCCATTGTAAGGCCTCAATAGTTGGTCGACTCAACATAGATACTATCAGGAAGCCAGTGTTGAGAGAATTTAGCAGACGTGGATCAAATTGATGGGTTTATCTACTTCCACAGTTAATTACATTTTTCCTACTACAATATAAAATGGTAGAGCACTATGAAGATAAAACCAATTAATATTAAATTTTTAACCATTTAAGCCTCTTGTCCTTGAGGTTGGAAACTGCCCCTAAAGGCGGATGAATCAGAAATGATCAATGGCATGGGGATGCAGAAGGCAACGGGAAACCACTGCATTAAAGACCCAAAGGGCATCCCGAGGCCATGTAATCATCTCAAATTACATATAAATGCTGAAAATTAGGTGGACAGACAAAGTAAGAAATGAACGAGTTTTGGAAATGATGGGTGAGAAAACAGGTTTATGGAAGAAGCTTACAGAAAGAAGAGACAGGCTGGTAGGTCATATTTTGAGACATTCTGGATTGGTTAATTTGTTAGTGGAATAAACAGTCGAAGGTAAGAACTGTAGAGGAAGACGGAGATTAGAATATATGAAGCAGATAATTAAGGACGTGGGTTGTAAGGGGTATGTAGAAATGAAGAGGTTAGCACAGGATAGGAAGGGATGGAGGATTGCATCAAACCAGTCTGAAGACTGACAACAGCAAAAAAGAAAAGAAAAAAATGCCTATATTGAACTGTTAAGTGGAAAAGTCCCAAAGATTGGGCGTCAATAAACTATTTTTAACAGTATGATGTTTCTGTCTATTTTATTTATGTCCCTGTTGAATTCATCGACAAAAACAAAATACACAAACTCATCAACTTCACTATCTAAAAAGAAACAAAGCTTCTTGGACATAACAATTCAAAAGATAGACAATAAACACAGTTTTAGTATAGGCTATACAGAAAAACAATCACATACTTATATATGCCACTTCCACCACCCCATCAGTCGCAGATAGACTGGTATCAAATACATGTTACACCGATTGAACGAGATACTACTCTCAAAAGAAAAATCCAAAACGCAGCTCAAATAATATTTTACTGGTAACTTGGCTCTAACGCGGTGCAAAAGAGTAATCACAAAATCAAAAAACAAATATGCAAACGTGGTAAACAAACACAAAGGACTCAACAAATAAATCCCAACACCACACTCAAAAATGACAAACAAACATCACACGAGCAGTAATATTTTCAGAAAAATGGGAATTTAACCTTTAGGTCTGACAAAACGATTCAAAAACAGTTAAACCGAAACACAGATAAAAATAAATATCAGCAAACAGGAATATATAAACTGATTTGCCAACAAGTAATATATCGGACAAACTGTAAGAAAATTTGAAATCCGATACAAAGAACATTGTAGAGCATTAATTTGCTCTAATCAGTCTGCCGAAAATTTATTTTACAATAAACATAAATACACTGAAATATAAAAAATATGCAAATATTGACAATTAACAACTACAGAAAATTAACAAATGCTAGCAATAATGTAAAATTCCACATACAAAAAACATTAAACGAAGGGGAAAATATAATCAATGGATATTTCTACTTCACGAACCGGACACTTTTCATAACACTAACAACAGTTCCACAATCAAACACACCGCCATAACTAGGACTAATTTATACCGAAATAAACAGGTTGATATGAGACTTTCTTAAGGCGAAAGGCATCTCTGAGTACTGTGGTGTGACAGCGTCACCCACAATGAATATAATCAAATCATTATTAATTATATTCATATTTCTTTTTTTCCTTTTTATTATATTCAAGTTTATTAATTATTTAATTTTGTAACGTGTAAATAAATTATAAATAATGAGGTTTGTCTGAGTAGGTTAAATGTATGTTTAAACCAGGGCGGCCGAAGGTATAGTTTATTATAAATTAATTTTTCTGTAAACGCATGGCTCAGAACGCTTAAATATTGAAGGCTAGAGACTGCCATTTCGGCCGTTGAGGGTGGAACAATGGAGCAGGCGAGGCGACTCGGTGGCGCCGGGCCAGCCCGGCTTGAGTCCCGTTCGAATTCGGACAACGACCTACCCCACCTTGCCGCTACCCCGAAGGCCACGTAGGAAACGCGCGAAGAAGTCGGCGAATGCGACGCGTGATATTAAACACGTGACGACGGAAATGTGTAGATAGCCAATCATGAACATTTATTGGGGTCTACAATACTAATTCCGTGGAGTTCTTTTACATGTGGAGTGCAACTAGCCGAGGAAGAAGAAGGAGCCATCTTAGACTTCACTTGGGTCCAAGACGAGCTGGTGAACAGACGTGTCAGCCGGCACGCCCTCTGATGATCATTGTGGTTGATCATTTCTTGCTTTGGAAAAGCGAGATGTTGAGTGGCATGCTTGCCATTATTTGGAAGTTATGCTAATAACGCGGGCGTAGCCGCTTATTTAGCTTCCATTGCTGCAGTGGCATTGTGTTTGTCGCTCACCATCACGGCGATGATTCTATGGTAATGTACCAGAAACAACGGTCACTATTCAGTGGATTTTAACAGACTTATGAGCCCTTAAGCGACGCCTGGGTTAAGACTCTGCTCCCGTCACTTAAATTCTGAGCTAGCTGAATTTATATTTCGATTCAATTTTTTTCTTAAGCATCTTGCTGTTTGTTAATTCAATTTTGATGCTTTTCATTCACTTTATACGGCGCCCCCTGGGATTTTCCTTTGTACAGTAAAATGTTAGCTTCAATTTGATGGCTTGTGTTGCCATGTTATTTCAATGTTAACTTTGCTGTTTTTATTACTTGTTTGAGATATTTCATTCAGTTTTGTTTGCTTACTCCGGCGAATTGTAAACGTCGGGTATTGCTTGTTTTTGCTGATCTAATTGTGTTTAACGTAACGTTAATTACTACCCGACCTTGTAAGGCCATAAGACTCAATAAATGAGGTTTTATTTTGTGTCTGAAATTCATGGTTCTAGTTAGTAACCTATTTGATCCCCTTATAAATTAGCATTATTTTATATGTTTTTTTTCAATTTTCAGGATTTAATTATAAATCCCCCCTCCCTTTTTATGTATTGATGTTCACATGTGGATGACCCCGCAAATTGTATGGTTAATACAATTGGCGCCCAACGTGGGGCTCCAACAAATTAATTTCCCAAGTCGAAATTATTTTGAGAATTTTACAAGTCTTAAAAAAATCCATGGATGTGACCTGTGTTGATTCATTTATTATTTTAGAATAAGTTTTTTTTGTTGAATTTTGTTTGCCATGCTTGAAGTAAATTTAAATGTGTGATTTATTTCAATCAGTTGTTCAAGTATATTTCGTTCACTTGCATCAAGCATGATTAGTTTAAAATTAAAGATAGAGTCAGTGCTTTTGAAATTTCATGCATGATAAGAATTAAGATTTTTCTTTATGCTGATTATGCTCATGTGTTGAGGTATTCGTGTCGCATGCAACATCGTTGTTTTTCCTTGTTGTTTATTTTGGATGGGTTTTATTTCATGTTGAAGGGATTTATGCCGCTGGATTTGTTTAATGCTGTATTTTTTTTTTTTTTAGTAAACTCGTGCCGGTTGTATTTTGTTTGTTGTCGATCGTTGTAATTGTTCGGAGTTGAGAGTTTGTATCTTACGTTCAAATCTATGAAGTTGAGATCGCGCACCATTAATAGGGCAGATCAATCTATTGTTCATAAAATTTCCGAGCAAACTGACGCGATGGATCAAGCACCGGAAGTACACGAACTGCCGTTGGCGGACGAAGAGTGCAATGATACTCCTAGTACACGCAGCATTCACTCAAATGCATCATTAGATGGGGAACAGTTAGGAATTTTTCCAACCCCAGACAATGAAACCGTTCAAAATCCACCCATGCGGGCAGAAGTTGAAACACGTGCGTCGCAAAGCACGGTAGAATTGCCACCGGCGACCGTACAATTTCAAGACCTACTGCTTAGAGTGCTGGCGGACATAAATCAGAAATTAGATGAACAAGGAAAATTTATTAGAGAATGGAGAGATGAAGTGCGAAGGAGCGTCCAAGCAGTGGAAAAGCCTGCTGATGACGTTCGAGTAGTTTGTAATTCATGGGAGAATGCGAACGGAGGAGTCACGGTAGAGCTGAACACCAGTGTGACAGAAATGAGTAACTCTACCGCTGTTAACCTTGAAAATCACGGGCAAACCACTGTAGAATTAGAGCATCCCCACTACAATCAATCTGAGGTAGAATTACAGATTGCGAATGAGACGTTTGATGAACTCAACACTCAGCGTCTGATAAAGGAAATTTGCTGCTTAAAGGCAAAAATTTCTGAGCTCAGGAATTTCGATTGTTTGCGTGGTCATTGGCCGAAAGAAAAGGAACGGCAGTCGGGAAAATACAAGGCATTCCTAGGACACGAGGCGAAAGATTCGCGGTACACATGCTTCCTTCAAGCCAGAGAAGTGTCCGTAAAAGTTTCATTGCTTGGAGAAGAGCGAAACGGTCCACCGAGTTCGCGATTTCTAAACATCGGGTGGAAATTTTCCGTCCGCAATGTCGAGTGCAACGGGAATCAATTTGTTCACTCCCTGCCCTCAGGGAATTCGCGCTTACAAATGCGGGGCTTGGAATGTTTTTCTGAGTGGTTTATTGAGATTGGTCGGAGTGAGATGGTTTGTGACGTGGCACTGAGTACGCAAAACCTCGTGGTCAGCTGTGTCGGTGACCTGAGTAACGGTACATGTGCCGGAAACACCAAACCATCTGCCGAATCCGCTACCAAACACCTGCAGCTTTGCAAAACGGTGTTTCGAGAAATTCCGTTGGCTGGCAGGTCGATACAAAGAGAAGCTTGGGACCTTGTAAATCCAAAGTTTCGAGCCACCCGAGATTCTGTCAAATGCGGCAAAGACGCATATTCCGCAAACAGGCTCATTTTCCACAAGAAGGTCCATGGACGCCTCAAGGTCACTGTATAGGCATTGTTCATCATTTATTGAATTATTGAGCATGCCGAAAAAGGATGACAAACGGGCGAGGTCTTGGACATATCGAATTTTGGAGTCGTAAAAAAAAAAAGGGAAACGTTCATTCGGCGTTGAATCGCTGATTCCGCAGATTCACCCTTACAGCCGTGTAGAAGAATTTTACTGCCTTCATGAGCGAACGAAAAGGATTTGATGGTCACCGTAAAAATGTTGAGAAGTTTGTCAACATAGGCGTCTAATGAACGTAGAAGATGACCGTTTTCTTTCAGTCATTATCAGATAATAAGAGATATGGTACGCATGTCGCGCAATCTTCAAGCGAATCAATACGGCATACGATTATTAAGAGCGAAGAAACCTACAGAGTTCGGTTTGTAAAAAAAAAAAAAAACTCATCCTAATCAAGGAGAATACTTTGGTCCAAACAATGAGCTGACTGCTATATTCTTACCCATTTGGTCGTCTTGATACGTGAGTCCAAGGTTTTATAAAGGTCGTGTTCCATGAAATAGGTTGCGATGCTTCCTTCGGCGGTGTTAATGAATAAGTCCAGGGGTTTTATGCATATGTTTGCCGAGGCAAATGTGTTCGACTGTGGGATTGATCCACATCGTTCGGCAGTTTCTCGTTAAGTACCAGTTCTTCGTTGAAACGTGAGAAAATTTACTGATCAAATGAGTAGGGGATTTCTTAAGCACTAAGTAGAGCCGTAAAATTCCGTGATGCCACGCGAGGTATTAAATAGTTTACCTGTGATAATGATACTGTAATGACTTGCACAACAATTAGCGGTCCTGACAATCTAACAAGACGCGCAACATGAAGCAACGGGATGTATAAAATTTATCAACGGACACACGCTGAATGACGAACAATTTACGGCAGCGACTGACGTCGACTGTAAATAAATGTAAAATAAATGATTTAAGAGCATATGCATGAATTGGTAGTGAGACGCATGTGTTTAGGAAGTAAGAGTGTCAGTCTTGAGACACGTAATTGCCTAACAAGTTTAGCGCTAACGCAGCGAGAACCGGTAGCGACACTCAGCTGTATGGAATAGCAGCTGTGCCGACCGCCAGTTTTCCTGGAAAGATTGCAATCAGGGTTAACCGAGAAGCAGGTAGCCTGAGCCGCAAGCTTAACGGGACAGCGCCTACTGACAACAACAGAGGGGACAAAGTGGAAACAGCTGATTGCTTAATTTCACCGCTATGATGTCTTTGCTACGAGTGTAGAAATTTGGAAAGCATAATGTCGTTCATTTTGCGAGAACTGTCTTTCTTTTAAATTGTATGGGTAGTTATGTAAATTCACGGAGAGACTAAATTATGTAAATTCGCGGAGAGATTTTTTCTTTTCCATTCGTTTTTCATGTTACGTGGTTCCGACATGCTTATGTCAACCTTTGATAACGGACATTCGGTGCATTATTTATTTTGTTGTTGATAAATCTAACTTCAACACATGTGCTAGATTTGCATAGTCTGTTGTAAATAATTAATTGAGTTGTCTAGTTTTAATGATAATATGTTGTGCTTACGTCATCTTTTTTTGTTGTTTATTGATTGAACAGATCTATTTTGTTGTTCATTTACATCTATGTACCTGTCAATGTTTTATGACGTTTTACTTTGCATATTAGAATAAGACATTTCCTTATGATTTATGTTAACCAGAGTCACGTGTCGTATTTACATATTTAAAGAGGTCACATGTATGCGATAGTTTGAGTGAGCTGGAACCATGAAACTATAATGTAGGCAATGATTTTGATGCAACTGTAGGGTTACAATAGTTCAAATATAATTATTGGCATAATTTTATTTTGATTGGGTGGCAGGTATATTGTGGTGTGACAGCGTCACCCACAATGAATATAATCAAATCATTATTAATTATATTCATATTTCTTTTTTTTTCCTTTTTATTATATTCAAGTTTATTAATTATTTAATCTTGGAACGTGTAAATAAATTATAAATAATGAGGTTTGTCTGAGTAGGTTAAATGTATGTTTAAACCAGGGCGGCCGAAGGTATAGTTTATTATAAATTAATTTTTCTGTAAACGCATGGCTCAGAACGCTTAAATATTGAAGGCTAGAGACTGCCATTTCGGCCGTTGAGGGTGGAACAATGGAGCAGGCGAGGCGACTCGGTGGCGCCGGGCCAGCCCGGCTTGAGTCCCGTTCGCCGAAGGCCACGTAGGAAACGCGCGAAGAAGTCGGCGAATGCGACGCGTGATATTAAACACGTGACGACGGAAATGTGTAGATAGCCAATCATGAACATTTATTGGGGTCTACAATACTAATTCCGTGGAGTTCTTTTACATGTGGAGTGCAACTAGCCGAGGAAGAAGAAGGAGCCATCTTAGACTTCACTTGGGTCCAAGACGAGCTGGTGAACAGACGTGTCAGCCGGCACGCCCTCTGATGATCATTGTGGTTGATCATTTCTTGCTTTGGAAAAGCGAGATGTTGAGTGGCATGCTTGCCATTATTTGGAAGTTATGCTAATAACGCGGGCGTAGCCGCTTATTTAGCTTCCATTGCTGCAGTGGCATTGTGTTTGTCGCTCACCATCACGGCGATGATTCTATGGTAATGTACCAGAAACAACGGTCACTATTCAGTGGATTTTAACAGACTTATGAGCCCTTAAGCGACGCCTGGGTTAAGACTCTGCTCCCGTCACTTAAATTCTGAGCTAGCTGAATTTATATTTCGATTCAATTTTTTTCTTAAGCATCTTGCTGTTTGTTAATTCAATTTTGATGCTTTTCATTCACTTTATACGGCGCCCCCTGGGATTTTCCTTTGTACAGTAAAATGTTAGCTTCAATTTGATGGCTTGTGTTGCCATGTTATTTCAATGTTAACTTTGCTGTTTTTATTACTTGTTTGAGATATTTCATTCAGTTTTGTTTGCTTACTCCGGCGAATTGTAAACGTCGGGTATTGCTTGTTTTTGCTGATCTAATTGTGTTTAACGTAACGTTAATTACTACCCGACCTTGTAAGGCCATAGACTCAATAAATGAGGTTTTATTTTGTGTCTGAAATTCATGGTTCTAGTTAGTAACCTATTTGATCCCCCTTATAAATTAGCATATTTATATGTTTTTTTTCAATTTTCAGGATTTAATTATAAATCCCCCCTCCCTTTTTATGTATTGATGTTCACATGTGGATGACCCCGCAAATTGTATGGTTAATACAGTACATAAGCATTAACAAAGGTTTTTTAGTTATTACGCAATCATATAAACAGCAGAAGGGTAAACCCAATCAAAACAAGTCGAGAATGTACAACAGACGGAAATAGGCTTTTTGGAGATTATCCACACTTTCGCCATATCTAGGACCAGAACATCTTTCTCGAAAACAGCCATCCCCTTTAAATTTGGTAAAGCTACCTGTTTACAGGCACTGCAGCAGGCTCACCCAGCAAATGCAAAATATAATGTCCTGGTATCAATAGATGTTGTACACTGTTTTGCCAAAAACTGAATTGGTCATATATTTTTTTAAAAAATTCATTATTAGAAGGTTCTTAATAGTGCAAACTGTTCGCAACGGTAAACTAAGTACCTCATAATTTGAGGTCGTCAAGAATGTCGGCCGCCCAGTAAAATCTATACCTATAAAATGACAATCTTGGTCACGATGTAGCGATGTCTGTCACACTCTGACATCACGCTTCCCGCCACCGCTCCTCAACCGATAAAGACCGGAGATGTCCGAGGTTATGTTAGTTATTTAATAAAAGTCTATTTAGCCAAGTATCCACGAGTAAATGAGTTGCCCACACATTAAAAGAAAAGTGTGTATTGCGTATTTATCGAAGTATTAATTATTAGTTGCTCTTTATTAATTAAGATTCGTTCGATGTAGAGTTTTCTTATACTCTCAGTACGATACTACTTTTGTTACATTAAGCTAAGAAATATCTACATTACATCATTTTCAAGATTATGAGCGTTAATTGATGAAAATTGTACTTAGCGAAGAAACGAATTGCTAAAGTACTGCGTTCAACACTCCACTTTTGACTGACTTATAAGAAGTTGTGGTTATTTTGAAATGCATGCATGACCAGAATGACAACTGACACAATTATTGACAGGATAATTCACAATGACTTTAGTTTTATAAATAATTTAAGCTGCTTTAATAAGCGCCGAGTTACTGAAGTTATTATTTCATACGGATGGAAGTAGTTCCGTATTTTATCGTGCTGAGGACCTGGAACAGGAATAAAATCAATATCACGCTCTATATCATAAGGTTTTGAGATTCCTAATTTATTTTTAATTTCATTGATTCCATAATTCTGACTTCTTTATTTCAGTAGAAGTTCCATCTGTATTGACGAAATATGTACAAATTACAAAATAAGGTTATGAGCATTACATAACAACAGTTCTATCTATTTAGGAAACCGCAAAGAAATTAATTTCCAGAACATTCCTTTCACCCTTCATTTTTGACGGGCTTAGAGGCTGGTCTTATATGTTTTAATTACAATATGGCAAGGCTTTGAATTATTTGAGCTCCGATAAGGCAGTAGGAATTAACACGATTCACTTAGAACTTTCAAACCTGCAAAATCTCTACGAGAAGAAATAATTAAAAGAATATTTGAAGTTACGGAACAGAAATAATCACAACAAATTTTAATTAAAGTGCCATTTTCATGCTTCAGAAAACATCACATGCTGACAAATGTGAATAATATTGCATAATATATTCTGACATGCCATGAGATTGTTGAATAGAATAATATTCAGAAGAATAGAAAGGAAAGTGTGAGACATATCAATTTCTGTTTACTTAAAGCCGATACGAGAGAAGTAATCTTAGCTTATTTTTGTTGATTAGAGTTAATACCGCACGCACAAGCTAGTTTTCTATATACATGATTGTATGTGAAATTATTGCTTTAACTCAGCAATAAGTTAGGGATATTTTTATGAGACCTACCAGAGTTATGTATGAACTCTACATACCAGTTTTTATTTAGAACCTTATCTTGAAAAACTCGTTTCTCAGTTTGTTGTGGTCTTTGGTACTACTGTGTTACACAATTGGCCACGAAATAGTATGAAAAAATAAAATTAGGTGTACCTATATTACGATTTATTCTACATCTCAGGATAGATTTGGTTGTTTGTGAGAAATTACATGGTAAAATACGCATTTCAGAAAACTTTCCTTCTCCATGCGCATGAAACTTTTGTATTCTAGTCACTGTTAAATCACGCCATACTAGTGATGCACAGGGGCTTCAGAAACATTTCTGGTTCCCGATGCAGAGGACGCTGCTGAAGGTTTGATTTTCAGAGTTGTCAGTAAAGCAAAGTAAACTGAATCAAATCAGTTGGGAGGGAGCTTCTGGCTGGCTGTCAGCGCTCCCATTATTTGCTCTGCATCCGAAAACCTCGTGTTGGGTACAATCTGTACGGAGAAATACTGCCTTCCGAAACATGGAGATATTTGACTGAAATCTCAGGCACTTGTCAAAACTAATACACATAAAACTATACAAATAATTATCAGCTTTCTTTCGTTTTCTAAACTGTATTCCAACGAAACTGGTTTTATTTTTTGATATCGTATTAAGTAAACGTTCAGTTGTTGTTAACAGTGATTAGGCCAATTTTGGATTCTAAAAATTTGTAACAAATTAAGGACGTCGTTGATTCTTTTCTGCCCCCCGCCCCCTCTATTTTGTAGTGCGTATAACCAAATCACCCATTGCCAAGACTGTCACAGTACACTCTACATGCGAAATCCAGAACGCGCTACATTAGCAGAATAAACTGGGGAGGTGGAATATGTGTTTACATAACATGGCATATCTTGAAAGTGTTTCGGATTGCTGAATTTTAATAGTATACACAGTTGTGTTTATGACCTCTTTCACTTCCTGCTTGTTTATATCCCAAAGACAATATTACAGATCCTAGCTGATGAGCTTTACCCGGTACAAATTGTTGAAAATACTTTTACCTGCAGCTGCTGAAAATGTAAAATATACTGAAAAGTTGTTTGTCTTTAGTTAGTTTGAAATTGGGAATGTATTTTCGTGAAAGCTTAGTGACGTTGAAGTGTTCCCAACGAAAATAACCAAATTAAGACGATCAGTCAGCAGATGCGATGTCTTTCTTAAGTAACTGAGGAGCTTAAGTTCGATATTACTTAACATATTATTTTCACTGCCGAATATCTGCGCTATTCTAGTTATCACCTATTTCAGTCAATTTTAACAGTTTTACTTCATTTTTTCACTTTAGATAAAAGCATATCTTCGTCAAATGTGAGTTTTTCGTCTTCAAAAAGTGGTATGTTGATTTTAAACCGAAGCATAGCTTCATGCTAAATATTTCCATAATCTGTCAGTGTGTTATTACTTAAATTACATCGAGGCTTCACGTTTTATATTGCTCTAATGCAGGGTTTCTCAAACTTTTAGCTCCCCGTACCCCGTATAAAATATCCCAGTCAATGGCGAACCTCCTTTAAAGAAACTGAGATTTTTTTGTTTTAATAATGGTTTTTATTTTACAAAAGTAATACAGTGACAAAGAGCACAGTGTAATTAATTAATGTGATTGATGGGCTTGTTTCTTCCAGCAGGTTGAGTCAATTTTATGGGCATTTTGCTCTTGTTCAGTCTCAATTCACCATTGTGCGTGTTGGAAACTCAGGCAACCAGTCAGCCGTCATAACGTAAATCTTGTCGCGCGCGTACCCCACTTTGAGAAACTATGCTCTAAAGGATATGAATCTTTTCAACATGAAAGCTGTTCGTCTTTGACGTTATTTACGAACACTATAATCTGAACACTGAAAACTGTTGCTGATATTTAGCTAACAGCATGAAGTTATTGATCCGCCAGGACGTAATTTAATCGCCGCATTTATTTATAATTGCGTACACATTGTTTTTTATTTGTTTGTTCATGCCGAATGAGACATATATATGCATGAAACAAAACAACGTAGTTATTTGTAATTTACTTCATATACCGCATATAGAAATCAACTATTACAATAGCTGATGGAATCGAAACCAAATCTACTATTATAATTTCGTAAGCTAACTCACCTCTATAGCTATTGGCTGGAGAACGGTGTCATGTGTCAGCCTTCGTTCGCAAAACAGCGACCAGAGATACCATTAGAAGAAATTCGAGGTTATTTCCACCTGGCATTTAATAGCTAAGCAACTGCTACCAAATTAATTGCCATAATACGTTCAGTTAGTCTGCTTTCTGTAGAGTTTCATGGTTAAAAAAAATATTGATAAATTTTGCTGCTGAAAAAACTTGGATCTTCTTTTTAGTAATGAAAGCAACTTAAAAAGCTTTTAAAAATAAATAAATTGCTCATAGTATCTGCTGTAACCACGAATGGCATTTGTAATTCCAACTTAGGATAAATTTCAATTTCACTAAAACTTTCGCTAATGTTGCTACTTGACGAAAATTTACACATTCCGATTTATTTACATTTTTGCATATTTTACTGACGACTTTCATTAATGGGTTTTGTTCGTGTTCGCTGTACGTGAGTTATTAAGTTATCTAAAGTGGAAATCAGAGCCAATATGATACCGTCTGGAATAATGTGACAATTTTTTTTCTTCGGAGTTATTCAACTGTTTAATAACATGGAAAGTGCATTAAGTCCTCCTGCCGTTACAGATACTATGACCAATGACTACATCATGAATCTTTTCGGAGTCTCAATAAAAAAAAAACAAAGTGATGCTGTCGAAGCAAACAGGAATTTTTTTAAAGTATTTACAAACAATACAGTAGCAAGTGTGCAGCGTGTTTATTCCACATATATTTGTGCAATATAATGGTGATAGTGCATACTATTACACAAAAATGTGCCTCCTCAACTGTGTTCCATACAAATCGTTGTTCTTGGATATAAGCAGATGCCTTATGACACAAAAACACGCCTGCAATTCGCATCTGTAATTTTAAAACCATCTGATGATGAGCAATGTATGCTTGAAACCGGTAATGGTAAAATAAAATAAAGCAACACCATAAACTGTTACTGGTCGCTGTTTTCAATTATCAACCAAAAGTATGTATTACTTTTGTCCTTTTTTGTTCATTCATTCATTTTTCCCCTACGGTAGACAATCCTTATCTTTTTATTAAAGCTTTTGTAACTAATGTCTATCATTTATGAACAGTAGTAGCCATTGGATAAACTGTAAGACAAGACTAACCCTTCTCCAAGTCTTCCCAGTCTCTGCTGAACCCTCTACAACGCTAGGGTGAATCGTTATTGTCTATCATTCCTTCCCTTAAATAAAACGTCACCCGTGGTTTACGAATCTCCATTTAATTACCGAACTATTTTTTTTATTTTTTTACTTATAGCTTTACGCCTCGTCAATGTCGAGGTCATTAGAGGCAGGATGGGACTGGGGACAATGAACGGGAAGGAATTCCACCATGACCTTTTGAAGGAAGCATCCCGACATTCGCCTGGAGTGTTTTGGGGGAACCATGGAAAACCCAAATCTGGATGTCCGAGCGGGGACTCGAACCGGTGTCCTCCCGAATGCGATGCCAGAGTGTTAACCGCTCACCCACCACGGTACCGAAATAAAATACTTCGTTCATTAGATTCCTGTTATCTCTACCACTGTCCATCCCAAAAATTACATGCACATGACATAAATTAACACAATCATTTTATGGCTGCGCCTTACTAATATTATAATGAATTAGAGTTTGTCCTTTAAAGCAGTTGGGTTAAGACTAAGTTTATCAAGTCATTTCACATGGAGTAGTGAAATACTAGAGTCAATTTTTAACCAATTCAGTTTTATGTCTATCCATTCAGATACGATACGGCTGTTGGAAATACAGGGCGTTCGCCGGGAAACGCTACCCTCCCAGTCTGTTGCCGTCGGCAACTTGCTGGGACAGTGGAGCCAGCAACTCCCACCACACGGTGCCGTGAATCACCGCACTGTAGCTAGTTTGTGACTTCAGTGAATAAACGTTTCTTTGCGGTTTGGCTGGTTTGGGGCTTCATACTCTTACTAATCTGTATCGTGTTTGAGTGTGAGTAAAATTATGGTACGTTACAGTTTGCAACAAAGAATATTTCTCTACGATACATATGTGAAGAAGAAGTCGTTTAAAAAGTGTCGCAGTAAATTTCGTCGCGAATATCCTGGCGCTTTACTGCCAGCTAAATCAACAATTCTGCGTCTGGTTACAAAAGTAAGAGAAACGGGTTCATTTTTTAACTAAAAGAGACTGTCGGTCAACCGTATTCTCACAGAGGAGAAAATTGACGATATCGCTTTTCGACTAGAACAGTCACCCAAAAAATCATTAAGTCAGTTTGGGCAGCAGGCAGGCGTATCTAAGACGTCAGCTTGGAAAGTAACAAAGCTAGTTCACTTAAAGCCGTACAAAACAATTGTGGTGCATAAAATTACAGAAATAGACCAGGGGCCTAGGATTAGATTTTGCAACTGGTACCTGCAGGGTGTCCACGATGGCACTGTTGATCCGCAACTGACGTCACATTTAAATGCTTAGCACATACAAGTTTATGAAGCGTAATTATTATGAAATAGTCCGCGGCCGACGGTCGAACAATGCCGGAAGCTGACCGCTCACTCGCCGGGAGCAGCTTCTTCCTTGTAGCGCTAACAATGGGTAGCGTTTCCCGGCGAACGCCCTGTATAATCCTGTAACGGGGTAGTTTTACCTTGCATTATATCACGTAGAAGATTTTTTTTCTTATCTTGTATATACTGACGAGAGTATGCAGAAACCAAGTTTTCGACCCTCGGCACAATTTTCTGTGGCCAAAAAACGTAAAAATTTTGGTACTTTTTTCAGTTTTTCATCTATAAATCCTTCCTGCTGATTCCTAGCAAGAAATACTTCATTTTCAATTTGAAAGAGGACAAAATTTTCTACAACTTTTGTTGTACAAAGTTTTTTCTAAACTCAAAACTAAGCGAGCTACAGTTCTTCGAAAATCAGCAAAATTTCACACTTTTCCGAAAAGTTGGGTTTTTTCCTACTTTGTCGCTCAAAATGACCTGAAAAAAATATATATATATGCACTATTCTTTGATTATTGCTGGTCAATTCAATAATCATATTTTACTGTTGGCCGGGAGATTCCGAAGTATTGCTCGGCCGCCAGGTGACAGTGTTTTCGATTCGCCGCGCAAAGCGTGTTTACTAACTAGGTAGTAGTACCGGTTATAAGGAACCCACAACTTAATGTGGAACCCGAACCACAGAAGCGTTCTGGCTTACTTCATATTACACAGCAAGTTGTGGCAGAGTTGAAGGTCAGGTTAATGTCCTCTGAAAATCCCAGCTAAAACCGGCATTTTGATTTCCAGACGCCTTAACCACTGAGCTACCTGACTGCTCTATTACTGATGATAACAGAGCGGAAATGAATGCATAAATAATGTTATGGCACAAAGTTATTAATTCATAATAAATTCGTAATAAGGTAAAAATTGGTCATAAATCAATTTCTTTTCCTTTTGCATTGTCTCAGCTTTTCAACGTCCTCATCTTGAATTGTCTCACACTCATCCATTGCTTCAGGAGCAGCTTCGTCGAGGTCGAAGAACTCTTCCTCTACTTCATTCTCAGGAATGTTTTCACGAGACAGACCAGAGGAGTTTCTGCAAGCAGCTGAACAGTGCAGTCTTGATTTGGACAGCTGCATGGTGGAGTACAAGGTTTCTTGCAGGATCATGATACAACCTTCGGAGTAAACTCAGGTTCAGCGTCTTTTATTATTATAACTGGAATAAGGTTCGACGAGCCTTTCCCTCATCTCCTTGGCAATGAGTAAGTTTCTCGACCCAGCCATGCTTGTTCTTGGTAGTACGTGCGTATTGAGTGAAACGTTGCCGCATCTGATGTTGCTGGCAACCGTGCTAGCTTGAATGCATTTTTTGAGCAGATTTCGTAAAAATTTCGTATCTGAGCCCTCCAATGTTCCACAAGCAATTAGTCCGTAGTCCGTACCGTTCCACAATGAGCTGTTCGCCTGCGTGTTATCCAGATGCTAGTCTCTGGCGGCTAGGAGTTCTGAGTTAGCAAGTATGTTACTTTTAGATGTGGTTGGTACTGAATGAGGCAGCAAAATTTTTGTTTCACATTGTATAAAGGAGGGGGGATGTGGTTTATATTATTATAATTTTCTCCAACACCACCTCTACCTTACCTTTATACGTGAGTTATTAAATATGAAAATGAAAATGATTTTAATGGTTGCAAAAAGGTGAACTAAAACAATGGATATTGTACACAAAATCATATCCAATTTATTGAGTCTTATGGCTTATACAAGGCCGGGTAATAGTTAACTTTACGTTAAACATATTCCAAAGACAACAAAAACAAGCAATACCCGACGTTTACAATCCGCCGATGAAAAGCAAACATAAAACTGAATTAAATATTTCAACAATTAGCAAAGTCAACATATTATCAACGTGGCAGCACAGGCCGTCAAATTGAAGTTAACATTTACCAAAAACAGTATTCCAGGGGCGCCATATAAAGTTAAAAAGCATCGTCTTGAACTTACACAAATTAGCAAGATGCTTAGAATTTGAAGTTCAACGTGAAAATTAGCTAGCTCAGTGATTTTATGCAGGGAGCAGAGTCTTATCTCAGTGCCGCTTAAGGGCTCGCAAGTCTCGTCAAAACCCAATGAACTGTGACCGTATGCGTCGGTACTTTACCATGATTGCATCGTCGTAAATAAGTGTGACACGCACAGTGCCACTGTAGCTGCGAAAGCCAGGTTAGCGGATACGACCGCGTTACCACAACAGCTTCCAGATTATGGCAGGCATGCCATACAACTTCTAGCTCCCCAGAGCAAGAAAACGTGATCAGACACAGTCACTGATCACCGGACGAGAGCGTGTCGGCTGACACGTCTGCACAGTAGCTCGTCCCGACAGCAAGTGTCCTCAAAAATGGCCTCTTCTCTTCTTCCCCGGAAAAGTCGTCTCCAACTCGCCACATGCATCAGAATCCCTTGAATTAACATTTGTGAACCCCTATAAACGTTCACGATTGGTGCATCGATATATGTCCGTCGTCACGTGTTTTATATCGTAGCTCGTATTTGCTGTCCACTCGCGCCTATTCTGGTCGACCTTCAAGACACCGGGGCGGGGGTGCAAGGTCGTTGGACCCTCCGACTAACGGTCCGCGCGCATCCTCTGCTTTGTGAGCGTCGGCGCCATCGAGTCGGGAGACCCAGCTATTGTCTCGATCTCGACCGTTCGAAAATGGCAGTTCCAGCTTCCCATATCCACTACATTACTGAGCAGCAAGTTTTGAAGAAATTAAAATTATAATGATGATAACTCTGGCCGCCTGGGTTTAATATACAATTATTTACCTATGCAATATCCCTATTATTTATGATGTTTACAACTTACATAATTGAATATTATAAAGAAAATCTGAATATTAATTAAATTATTTAATTATATTCATTGTGGGTGACTCTGTCATACCACAACACAGCCGAAAAATGATGATATTGTATCATATCCTGTAAATGCATGGATGAAGAGGATAAGTGTGGATTCAAACTTAAATGAAGTGGTTGAGTACCATAAACCTGGCTCCTTGTCTTTCTCTGGTTTATGGAACTACAACTTCTCGTGTTACCAAGGCTCAATAGCGGAGCGAGAAACCCAATATACTCACTTAGAATTATCACACTGTCGGGTTTTACTGCTAGGGAAATAGCTGTGAAAACAATCAGTCCAGCTGCATCTTCTTTTGTCAGTTGAACTTGGATGCCTCTTTTTTTCAGTTTTTGTATTAGTATCAAATTACACAGTTCTTACTGCTCTTATTTGCTGCATCACTGGAGCATTTGTTTCCTCACCGAAAATGATGTCTGCTGAAGTATCTGATGTTTTCAAATGACGAAACCTTACAGATGACTTAATTCCTCTCTGCACAGCATCACTTCGGTATCCGCCAATGGATAAATGCCGGAATACTTCCTACAAAAGGCCATGGCCGAATTCCTTCCCGTACCTTGTCCCCACTCCCATGCCGCCTCTAACGACCTCGACGTCGACGAAGCGTAAAGCCCCAAGCAAAAAATAAATAAATGAAAAACTGTGTTTCAAACCATTCAAACGGGAAAGAAATGGATTTATGACTAATTTTTTACTTATTATGACTTCATTTGATTGTGTAAATAAACTTTGTGCCATAACATTACGCTTTCATTTTTGCAAATCCGTTTTTTCAAACAGGTACAAATACCATCCGTAGTAGATCGGTCTGGTAGCTAGGTAGTTAAGGCGTCTGACTGGAAATCGTAATCCCGATTTTCAAACGACATTAACCCGACCTGCAGCTCTGCCACAGCTTGCTGTGTAATTTGAAGTAAGCGAGAACGCTTCTGTGGTTCGGATTCCACGTTAAGTGGGAGGAAAAAACCCAACTTTTCGGAAAAGTGTGAAATTTTGCTCATTTTCGAAGAACTGTAGCTCGCTTAGTTTTGAGTTAAAAAAAAAAAAAAAACTTTGTACTACAAAAGTCGTAGCAAATTTTGTCCTCTTTCAAATTGAAAATAAAGTATTTCTTGCTAGGACTCATCAGGAAGGAGTTATAGACGAGAAACTGAAAAAAGTACAAAATTTTTGAAGTTTTTTGGCCACAGAAAATTGTGCCGAGGGTGTCGGAGGTCGAAAACTTGGCTTCTGCATACTCTCACCAATAGATACAAGATAGAAAAAAAAAAATCTTCTACGTCATATAATGTTTGTGAGACCCCTCTTTACGACCCCGTTACTGGACTAATATTGCGCCGTCAACAGAATTTTCATGACAATTTAGACCCATTTAGTACGTATGCGCAATCTCGAAATGTACCTTCCTGCTATAAGAGTTCAGCTTCTGAAGATAAATGGAGGGAGTATAATATTTACACGTCAAATGTGATGGTAAAATTAAATGTAAACGGATATTTTTGTTGGTTTAACCAGCATGCTCAGATTTTTTTGTTTGTTTTTTTGTTGCGTATATCGGGTGTAGGTCTTTATTTGTGGTCATTAAAAAGATTAAAGCGTGTAGGTTTGAAAATAAATTAAAACTTCAGGCGCTCAGTAGTTCATAAATTCCAGGTAGTGACATTCGGTCTTGGTTGTTAAAAAAATTGTCCATGCGACTTTTTTGCGGCCTATTTGCTAAGGGGTGTTTTCCATAGTGGTTACATACATCAGTAATAGCCAATAATTTTCATAATAAAGAAAGCGATAAAAGGCGGCGGTGCCAATCCAAAGAAAAGCAATTAATCTCCTGTAATTAAGGTAAAAAAATTGTGCTTCAAACCCCATGCCCGCTATTGGCTAAAATGTTTGGGGAGTGTTACGGTTGGTGTCTATGCACTACTGAGATCTCAACATAAATTATCTAATTGCTGCATCAAAAGAAAACTTAGGATAACTCCAACGTTGCGTTCCAAGACAGAATTTAGAAAATTATTAAATCTCTTACAAGCTAAGAACTGTACTGGTTACGATTTCAAGCTTAGTACTTGGAGAGGTAAAAAACATACATAACAAGTAGGTACTTATGTCCAAAATTAAATTTGTTATTATCGTGCTTAGTCTGATTTATTTATTTATTTGATTAAAGAACGGGAAGGAATTCGTGCCCAGAATTTTGGAGGAACCACCCAGTCTTTCTCCAGGAGTGATTTTCGTAAAACTGTGGAAAACTAATTATGTTCAGCCGGACTGGTATCGAATCGCTTCCTCTTAAATGTCTTAACGAGCAGATAAATTATTATCGCCGTCTGTATTTTATTTAATTTAGGAAATATTATGATGTTTTTATATTGCTTTTTCCCGCTGCTTCGTCCGCGCAGACCTTTGCGTAGTATGCGTTTCCTTTTGTTTTTCTTCTTGTAGACTGTAGAGAACTTAAACTTTTGTTCTGTAGAATCTTTACAACCTTTGCCGTAAATTTTATTCCGCAATTTCATGACGCTTTTCGTATTTTAACCTTTTCTGTGTATTCTAACATACTGTATTTCACAAAAAAAGAAGAAATAAATAACTAAAGCCAAGAAACAACATTAACATAACGCAAAGAATGTAGTGTATATCTGTGTAGCAGCCATATTTTTTATGGGAATCTTGTAAACGAGTGTTTATTTAAGATGAAGTGTGATCTGTGCTCTCAGTACGAACGAATCATCATTTATTGCGCCGTCCCCCTGTCGCGTGAAGTCATAAGATATATCGCAGATTTTAAACTAAGCCGTAAGCTTTCAGACCGTGAAAACTCTTCGCAGATTAGTTCGGTAGTTTTTGCGTGATGCGTGGACAGTCAGACGCAGCCCGACTACTGGTGTATAATAGTAGAGATTGTGTCATATTTACTTATAAGAGGCATGTTTCAATCATCAGTATCTGGCGATAAAGTGATATCTTCTTCTTCTTCGATTATTCTCTTTAAAGAGAGCGACTGACTTGAGTAGTCATGATGTTTTTTCTTCTTCCTTTCTTCCCAAATTCTCTTCATACGCTCGCTGTGTTCTCTCTTGCGCTCTTCTGACCATTTGTTTCCTGTTCTTTTTTTGGTTTGTGTTTGTTTAAGTGTATGTTTCTTTATGATGTTTCTAAACTGTTCTCGGTTGTTTATGTTGTCTTGTGTGATCCCCAATTCTTTAAGGTCCTCTTCTGTTTCAGATATCCATTTAATCTTGTTTTTACTGGTGTTTACTATCTCGAAGATTTGCCTTGTGAGCCTGTTCTTGTTCATCCTGCTAATATATCCATAAAATTTCATCCTTCTTTTTCTAAAGTTGTCAGTTATTGTTTCTATCTGTTTGTAGAGCTCTTTTGATGGCCTCTTTATTCAAATTCCTTCACGAACAACTGGTCCGAATATTTTCCTCAGAATTTTCCTTTCCTGCTTTTCAATGTCTCTTATTTTTGTATGACCATGAATCACTGTAGTTTCTGCAGCATAAAGTGCTTCCGGCAGAACTACTGCGCTGTAATGCCTTAGTTTGGCGTTGACAGAAATAGATTTTTTATTGTAGTGATTCCAAGTAAGCTTATACGCTTTTTGTAATTTTGATATTCTTTCTTGTTGGCTATTGTGTTCAGTCTGATGGTTGGATGATCTCGCCCAGATATTTAAAGTGCATTACCTGTGTCACTTTCCCATACCGAGTTGTAATGGGAATATATATATATATATATTTCAGCTTGGTCTTCTCTTCTTTCTTCAGCACGTAGCGCTGTTATTGGACTATTCAGGCACAAAAGAAGATGTGATGCACTCAACCCTGGCGATAACTGAGTTAATGCAACTATCATCTGTGAAGATGTTGTGGCCAATATATCGTGCTCTGCTAGAGCTACATCTGAAGTCTGGTTTACGCCTGCGCAGCGCTGCCGTTTCTACGGGATTTTATGAAAAGTTAGGATTTTCGGATTTTGTTAAAATATCTACGGATTTTTGATACTTTTATCATTTTTCGATTTTTCCTTATGTTCGTGTTTTGTTAAACTTTGAGAGTATAGTGTTACTTCATTACAGAATTGTCAATACGTGTGAATCGTTTCCTTGCAAGCGCTCATGTGAACCAACGATTGAAATAAAACTCATATTTTGTATGGTTACAGATTATATAGATCTTAAAAGACTGTAATAGAAAACTACCGACGCAATCTTTATACACGGTGACATGCTCGCTGGCACGGCTTACAAAGAAGTGGCTTTCGAGAAGGCTTAACAAATATCCGAGAGTTAAAGGGGTCGCAGTTTATAACATTTGCTATTACAAAAGATACGCTAAATTTAATCGAAAAAAAAAGTATGGTCGTTAAAAAAGAGAGAGAGTAGGTCAGCAGCAGCGGCGATAAAAGTGACGATGTATAAAACATGTTCACGGATATTTCTTACTTTCAGTGTAGAATATTATTTTTGTAATTTTAAAGACCTGGAAATAAAAAAGTCTTCTTAATTTTTACTCTCTCTTTGATAATTGTTGTTTCAGTCTTTCAGTTAGCGAGTCTCCGGATTTTTGTACCCAATCTACGGAAATTTTAGCGGCCATCTACGGATATTCAAAGGCAAGTGTCTGTCAGCACTTCGCCTGCGAGGCATTTCAAAACGAAGACAAAGTAAACTGATGCCAGAAACTTTTATGCAGACAGAAAGTAGTAGTACAGTGCAGTGCAAATCGACATCTATACTAAACAATTAAGTTTTGTATGTAAATGAACGTTCTCGCCTCGCATTCGGGAGGACGGCGGTTCGAATCCCCGTCTGGGCATCCAGATTTGGGTTTTCCATGGTTTCCCCAAATCACTCCATGCAAATGCCGGGATGCTTCCTTTAAAAGGCCATGGCCGAATTCCTTCCCATTCCTTGCCCCCATCCTTGCCCCCCATCCTTTCCCGTCTCTAAAGACCTCGATGTTAAAAAGAGACTAAAGCAGTTACAAAAAAAAAAAAAAAAAAAAAAAAAAAAATTAAATGAAATTTATTAACAGATCGAACATCTGCGAGAGAAGCACAGCCTGAGCGATCGATTTAACATTACAGACTTACAAGTTCATCATCTGCCGGTCACCATTCGATAAGTTATACAGACAGAGAGAGAGAGAGAGTTAATTTCCCATTTATAATATTAGTATAGATTCCGATTTCAAATCAGATTTAAGAGGAATGCGAATATCAAAGTCTTATGTATGAATACGAATAGGTGTTCTCCTTATTACAGAAATCTCAACAAAAAGGCTTAGAGGAGGGTACGATTCTGTGATTGTTCTCACAGTTTCTTATAAATATTAGTTTTTTTTCCAGATTTTCGTACATATAATTCATCGTTATTGTTCTCCTTTATTATTCGCATAAGATTGACTGAAAAGGTCGACTTAAAACCATGAAGACGGTAGTGTTTATATGCATTTAAAGAGAAACAGGTTCTGCGAGCTCTTCTAGTATTTTTGCACAATCTGTAACATAATTCCGTTATTTTCATCGGCCGGTTGATGTTTTATCGCTACCGTAAATCACAGTTCTTAGTCAGTTCTGCGGTGAACACAATATTTCATTCGCTTTTTTGGCCATTTCAGGTTACAATCAACCTATACTTATTAGTTCTCAAACTGTAATTCTAAACAAACGAATTTGTACATCGAATTCCACTAATTACCTGGGCTCAAAGGGGAGGAGGGGGGAATCGACAGGATATCTCACGACAACTTTTATTTTCAGATTGCTGCCCTTTAAACAACACTAGAGATCTAAAAAAAGGTCTAAAAAAATACTTCGCGTAATTAATGGACGCACTCTAAGCGTCATGTTTGAGGTAGGTTATTTTGTTATGTCGATCGAGGCTGCGGTGTATTATGTTTATCCTTGGAAGTTAGAAGCTGTTTGGTGGAAAAGTTCGGAAAAGTTGAACTTTCTTGGGTTACAAATTTGCAACATTCCCCCATAACAAATGTAAGACACACTAGTCATTCTTAAATTGTGGCCAAGATAAAGAGAACGTCTCACTTGTTTTGCGGTCATCTGTCAAAGAAAGACTTTACGCTAGTTTACCAAGCTCTCTATCATCCGGAGATGACTTTCTCTCAAAATGGCAACACCAGAAACCATCGAAAAGTTGCGGGAAAGACATCCAGCATAAAACGCAGCAATGCCGCTGAGAGCGGCCTTCCGCGATACGAGTACTTCATGTGACGGATCTCCTTGTGTCAGAAGACTTGTCTCGACAAAGAACGTAGAGCTCCAGATGCAAAATGCCAAGGTTCCGTGCTCCATGCTCTGCTTAATTTCGAGTGATTAAATGGGCGTCAGTAGTAACGAATGACGTGTCATGGGATTTCCGGTATTGGACTACTCAAATGCAGATTTTCGAATTCACTACAAAACTGCCCTAATTATTAACTTCAGAAATTCAAATATGAAGAAAAGGGTTTTAATTGACTTTTACAATAAGTGATATGAAAAACGTAAATCAGTTTTCTGTGTGACTTAATTTTGTCTCGAACGTTGCAATTCCTGTGAAAATATATTTTGAAACGCCTATGCAACGCTTCAACTTCGTGGATTTTAACACTTATTGAATGTGATCGCCGTACGCATGAAGGAACAGTACCAAAAACCTTTGAGGAAAAGAGTTGCCTAAACATATAAATTAGGATTCCCAAACAAATTTTCCTCTAATTTGCTCTAAGTTTTCTAGAATCGCAATCACTCACAAGCCTTAGTCATCAAATGTATTTTAACTCACTGACCTTCATTAAACTTTGTAATATCAAACGTTAGTGGAGCAAGGGTGTAGTTTTTTCAAGAAGGGATAGGATATAGAGAAGTCAGATCATGCATACTAAAAATGTTGCTCTATTATATTTCAAGGTGTACTATGGCTATTTGTTGACATACAATCACAGCGTTTTGTTTTAGTGCTGCATCTGCTTTTCGACCCAAAATATAGTTAAATTCAACGAATAATTTCAGAAAGTGTTAAGCTACAAAATATGCGTTCAAGCATCAAGCTGTAAACTTTTGACAGGACCATATACACAATTTTGTGTCCGTGTCCGTGACCAACATGACCAATGGTTCGCCGTCGCTAGAGCGCGCGCGCGCCTGGTGCAGTTTCGTCGGCTGCCGCTAGATGTCGGGGCGGTGGAGTCGCACGCGGCAGAGTTGGCAACAGTCCCCACTGGCTGGCGGTGCGGAGGGGAATTCATTGATCTGCATTCTGCAGGCAAGCCGGCCGAGCGAGCAGGACAGTCTGAGGCCAGCCAGCAGCATAGTCGGGGTGGGATAGAGTGCTAGTGCGCCGCGGCCGGCCCGAACCGTACCGTACACAAGAGACAGTGCGCGCGTGCCGCCTGTAGCAAGTAGTAGTAGTGAGTGAGCTGCCGCCGCCGTGAACAACGCCCGTCGTCTCGCCAGCTCGGTCGGTCCAACGTGCGACGAACGACGTGTTTGTGAACGGTGTGTGTCTGTCTAGGCTGGTCCTAAGCCGGGCAAGGGCGAGTGTGGTGTGCCACTGGTACAGAGGATTCTATGTGCTAGCCGTTTTTCTCCAGCAGCCAAACTGTGGGGCTCAGGGGCTTTTTTCCTTCCGCCGCAGGGAATGTATTACCCAGTAAGTATAGTTGCTGCGCGCCCTTTGCGGGCATTTGTGTCTTCTCGAACGTCGATTAGAGTCGACTGGAACAACGCAATACGTCTCGCCAATCGACCCGCGCGACGCGAGCACGTAGTCTGGGAGGAGTCGAGGGGACGCTGTAGCAGCTAAAATTAAGACCCGGCCTAACATCACACTTCACAACAGTTTCGTGATGTTGGAGTTCTCATCGATCCGTTACGTCATGCAGACGCCGTATTAATTCGACGTACGGAAATCTTGAGCTGTTTTAATGCTAGTGCTACACTGTTTTACGCATTACCATTGAACTGACACATTGTAACGAGCACGTGTAATTCATTTTGACACTGCGGCGTCGGCATGCGTGCGGGTTATCACTCCAGTAACGTCATCGGCATCGTGACATATGTTACAAACAAGTCTTGTTTTCTACTCTATGATCATCTTCGAAAGGAAATTGCTTGTGTATTTTTACGCAGATCATTATTTTGTTTTATTTTAGTTTGCTTCAGTTGCACAGTAAGGCAATTGAGATGGGTAACAGTTTTAAATGCGTTGAGCAACCCAAACTTGTTTACCGGAAGCAACGGAGATCTTGTGGGGGAAGTAATTCGTGGCAGCAGCTGCTCTGTTGCGTGAGGGTATTGAATTGTACGCCGGGCCGTTTGCCTGTGGCTAGTTTATCCGTGTTTACGGCTGGTGACGAACTGTGGTCAGAGAGCTTCGTTGACGAAGAACTCTCATTCGACCGCGCCGGGTCGTACGGCCGATGAAGGCCATCTTTAGTGACGCCGCCCAAATGCAAGGGCAACGCGAAATGTTTTAAAAAGTAGGCGAACTGAGATTAAATGTGATATGCAACACGGCAGTTGCTCTAGGAAGATGGAATTAATAGTATAACTTCACACTGTCAATTTGAACGCCTCTTGCCTCGCCACTGTGGGCTCAAAACACAGGGACTGTCTTCAATTAATTGATTTGTTGCACTTCGTTTTATCTTGATAACGCTGTCGTTCAAATTGTCCAAAGCTTTGTGCACTAAATGAGGTGTAGAACACGGTGGGGGAGGCCGACGCGGGCACTTTGCCAGGTTGTCTGCTCGAGTGGGGCTTCATCGCGCTTCATAAACACAAAGATTAGAGTGGTGTAACCTTACAGTGATATACTACTTACGTATTTACCTGTTACTGTTTCTCATGGCTGTGAATCTTTAAAACAACGGCCGTTATCTTCTCTATTCATAGGCAAGCCGATCTTTTAAGTTGGATATGAATGATTCCTTGCTTGTAGGGGCCTTACTACCTATATTCTTTACTATATTAAATTGCCCCTGCTGACACCATAAGTAAATAGTGTTTATTTGGTTGAGGTTTGCATGATTGTGCGATTACTAAACATTTTAAATTAAAAACAGTAAAGTCGAAGAAAATTTTGATTCGTTATTCAGTTTGGCTTAGAAACGTTCTGAAAGATTTATCATGAAGCTTTTCTCACGTGTATACTCATACTAATTCAGAAATGTAACAAGCTTTCATCGCGAGATTGTGTACGCGTTGTTAAAACTAGACGATATATCTTAGCGTATTCTGTAAGAGATTTGCATACAAATGCTCTAGCGAAAGCACACATTGGAGGATCGCAGTTTTCTTCTGACTAATACCAAGGCCCATTTTCTGTGCAAACAAGTGTCTCCGACTCGGTATGCGGTTAGTGGAATGTTGACTGTGAATCATCCCCTTGCTTTGCTTTCCCCGTATTTGATAAGGCCCAAGCATGGCCCTGCGACCTGTTCGCGCTATCTGCCTAAATGTTTCGAAAGCACTCCAGTCTCACTGATAAACCCAGTTCGGCTCTTCTGTCACCAAAAGCATAAGTGAGCTCGCTCTACAGGCAGTCTCCACACGCAGCTCTTATGGAGTTGCGCAATACTCTAATAGAGCCAAATATCTTATTTAAAGTTATCTGGAGTTGATTTGTCATAAAATATATAGTTACACAAATTTAAGCATTTACCAAATTGGCGTGATCAATTTAGTCTCGTTCAGTTTGCATTTCAGCAGCCAAAATGCACATACCTTCTCCCTTTTAGCTGAAAAAAAAAAAAAATCAGAAAAATCTAGTGCTTAGCTATCAAACACTTCAAATTGCCATCCTCGAAATACTGTTAAGCATGTTGCCGTAATTGCTGAATGATATTCAACTGCTTTTGGAAGTATATTATCAGTTGTATTAAAATGTATATATAATTATAGTATGTATATGACGAAACCTATTTCAATATTGTATTGACTAATGTTGAACAAAATGATATATAACAATTTTTTTAGAAATTAGCTGCTTGCTACTCTGCACCATCCGGGGAGATTTCGAGTGTAAAACACTTTCACTGAAAATCTGGATCTTAATTTTAGAGCAAGCAATTTAAATTATGTTAAAGCGAAAACCGTGTAATACTGTGATGTAGTATGAACAACACATTTAACAAAACTTTCATCAGATGTACTAAAAACCATTCATGGTATCGCTCTTTTCGGCGTAGAACCTACACCACCTCATGGTATCACCGAAACCTATTTCAGAATCAAGTTCTTGCAGTGTGCTTTCTGTTTGAAGTAGCCATGACATGCGAGAAAGCCGCAAGAGTTTACTTACCTGCTTGGTGATGTTCATGACCTTGACAAGGGTTCCGTTAAATGTAATGCTTACTCATACCAGATCTTCATGTCTTTACTGTGTATTGAATGCAGTTGTCTATATTTGAACATTCAGTTACTGGACCTTTGTTCCTATCGGAATGAACTGCGACTTGGGTACGATTAAGTTATTTTTTATGAACGATTTTCGAGACCTGCTTCGGAAGTTGTAATTTATATTGAACACACAATTCAGTTGTAATAAATTAGCCCATTAAGTTTTCATAGTCAAGGTTTTTCTTTTTAATAACATAGCATAATATTTATGGAATGTTTAAATTGACTATCGCAAAATCGGGTGAAACTAATTTCAAGTTGGTTTATTAGTAGAGTCCATAGCCGATATTTGCGAGACTTTTACTCAGCAATCCAGTCTCACTTTAACTGTCCCGTCGTAAAGCCTAGTGGTGGGGAGACTCCCATGGAAAATCCAAATCTGGATGCCCGGACGGGGATTCGAACCCGCGTCCTCCCGAATGCGAGGCCAAAATGTTAACGATTGGTTCTTATCCATGTGAAGATGGTAGTTTATCAATAACTCTTCTTCGAATTCAGTTTGTTGCAATGAGACAAGAGAATACTACAAATTAATGTACGGTGAAATATAATAAAGACCTTGTGATTTATTCCATTACATTTGAATTTGCAGGAAAATGCAGCATGACGTTTGCTTACCACGAAGATGCGGTGTTTATGTAGGATGTAGATAAAATAATGCGAGACGATTGCTCTGTTTGTAATGTAGCGTAGCAAGTTTGTCGTGAGTTTATTACAGGATTAATTCGGAAGTTTAGAACGCCAAGGTTGTTGAAAATAATTTGTTCGGTACGTGGAGAATACCGCCCGCTTAGTCTGTAGTGATGTCTCGCCACTGACGCAGCCGGATTGTTTAATGGATCATGTGCCAGACCCCGCGCTCGCAGGCCCCTCTGCCTCGCCTGGTTGCCACATGTCCCACACTTTACAGTTCCCGCCAAGTCTCCAGCCGCCAGCGTTATCTGTCTGATTAGATCCAGACCTGATAGTCACAATAAAAACAAGTCGTTCGCCTTGCTGGGTGGCCGTGTATTCAGATTCTCGGCTAGACGTCTGCAGGGAGTTAAAAATTGATTGACCATAGATCCGGTGGGCATTTCGCTACACCTACAGCTATGCCTTTGCATATCACAAATTGCCCTTTGAATGCCTTTTAGGTAAATTGTTCCTTCCATAATTTTTCTTAGACTCGTGTACAAATCGAAACTTCCCTTCTCCCTTATACCCGATGTAAAGCGCTAGTTTATGTACAAGGGCATCCCGTAATTTCGTTATTTTTCCAACATAAATGGAGGCCTTATCGCCAATAAGATCCTGTCTTCCAGTGCCTCACAACTCTGCTCCATCATACCAATTGCTAATATAGGTTTTTAGTGGTTTTCCGTCTATTGCAGCAAAAATAAAAACATTGCTTTTGGCTTACGCGTTTCCAATTTTATTATATCCTCGGTGCCAGTTTATTTCCTGATTACATTTTATTCTGTACTCCTTTAGCTGTTACAGAAACATAGCAGATGGGAAACAATAGTGTGCTTTCAAAATGAAATCAGTTTTTGTACTAAAGACACTACAGTGCGTGTGTGAAACATACAAAGTAAATAAATAAAACACCGAAATGGAACTTTCCCGGACTTCAATGTAATCAGGAAATAAACTGGCACCGATAAAAAAAAAATGCGTGTGCCAGAAACAAGTTTTCATACTTGCTGCACTATACGTAGAACCCACTAACAGTAAAGAAGCTAAGGACAAAAGGCCTAAATATCAACATATCAATTACTAATTTTTCCCCAGTAATCTTTACAAACTAGCTGTTTTATAGATTCTATACAGCCCCACTATACACAAGCTAAGTCCTGACTAGCTTTAGTATCCATTTTTCCGCATTTGTATTCCCTCATATCCATCTCAAATAGACCGGTGAATTTGGAAATTCTACCTTTTGTTTCGCCAATTTCTTCTCCCCGATTGAATTTAACATCAAATCATCGTATTTACACTTTTACGCTTTCAACAATTAACCACTCGAAACCAGTACAAATGAGCTATCTTAACACGAAGTCTTCCATGAGTCGGTTATGTTTAATATCTTCCCGTTGTTTGCTTATTGACATGATTCCCCTTTGGAATTCCTTATTGAACAGTCAAGCGATTCCATGCGGAACAAAGAAGTAACTGATTGTACATGGTCTTCATGAGTTATGTTAAATCTCTTCGAAATAATTTTCGGAGCTGCTGTCTGCTAAGCCTCTGTGTGAGAGGATTAAAATCTGTCGCTTTCAAACTTCGATCAACACCCATATACATATCACTCTCCAGGGTGTTTATAGAACCGTATCTACAGTATAGAACCGTATCTACAGCGATTACTATGACTCAACTATTTTCGTTGTCTACATAAATCTAATGGATTTTTTTTTTTTTTCTCCATGGGAGGTAATCTAAACAATTATAAACATGCGAAGGTAGTTGCATAGATACCAGTGCTTTCTGTAACGTCTCTGTAGAAGCTAATGCTTTGTGTTTCACTGGGTGTTAAAATCTAGTAGAGCAGCAGGTCAGGCTGCGCACACTGAGATACTGGAGTGTGTCTTTCTTTGTATGCGGTAGGCTTAGCAAAGGCCACTGAGGAAGGCTGATAAGACCTGTATGTTCTGCGGCTCTCCAGGTGACAGACGCGATGAATGAGCACCCAGTTTCATTCAGATAAAGAACTATTCGTAATGCTTATTTCTTTGAGAGCTGTGCTATAGATGTACAGCCCAGGTGTTTGTTGTCGCGTTTAGCGTCTGTATACTTGCTTTTCTTCGGAAATTGGTCATGGTCCGTAACATCCGTTTCGTCAATATTATATACGAGCAATTGAATTTCATTTTGGCCCTTCACAGCAGTTCTCACGTGTCTTGTGCGAGATATAAAACAATTTCAATTGCTGATTTATTTTGGCTTTAAATTGAGCAATGCATGTTAAATTTATAGACCTGAAACATTGTTCCAACCACTCTTGTGTATGATCTGGAGGGTTTATAGGGAAATGGGTAAAACATCTGATACAGATTATTTGAAATGCACGGCCTTAATGCTTAGCTGAAGAGTTATCTTTCGAATTCCGTCACGAAAATTGTTATTAACTGTAGCAAGTGAAGACAAAGGTATTTTTTAAGTTTTTATTGTTAGTATCGGCCTTCTAAAGCACGAAGGCGCAAAGTTGTTTCCCGATGTCTCTCTTCAGCTCCGAGTAAATTCGAGGAACATATAAAGACGTACAAAGAGAACTTATGCTTTTATTTAAAGTGCGTAACACAAGTAGTGTATAATGTGCATCCAAAAAGCGAGTACTAAAGATTTACATACTTTGACATGACTTGAATGGCCAGAATCATTTCGCCATAGAATTAAACGAAATCTGTGAGCTGACTACATCAACATTCTTCTTTCGATTTTGGCATACCTACTTTGGACCACCGGAATTGTTCCTGGAATCCCTTGAATTCATTTTTAGTTTCAAACACTGTTCGATTCTTTATCTCAACTGCTTGTCGATCTGTACAAGGGATGCTTTTACTTTAATATTGCTACGCTTGATTATTCTAGTAGTAAAAGGGCTTTGATACTAAAATTTCAATTTTACAATCAAGAAAATTGGTGATTAGATTGTGAAATTTCACTAAACGAATGAGACTGAACTCGTGCACATGTTTTGAGGATGGTATTGTTTCTTGTCTTGCTTTAACGATACAAAGTCTCACGGAAGAAATCTTGAGTATTTTTCTGCACAGTACTCAATATTGAGCTGGCGAGAGAAGAATCCAGTTTTAGGCTGTGGTGTTTAGGAGCAGGTAGACAGAGTATACCTCCCTGCCAGCGAGGAATGTGGGACCGGTTTGGGACCGCTCACTCTGGGCTCTACTCAGGCCTCCCACACCACACAATTCTACACATTTGCTGGAGTCTACGAAATGCAAATCTTATGGTTAACCTATATTGTAGGCGTATAACAGCTGCGATACTCTAGCAGTATGTTTCTCTTAACTTTTTGCAGTCTTCGGACATTCTACATTTCTCATTTGTCATCTGTTTATCAATGGAAATCCCAGAAAGATTTTTGTACTGTATTTTTAATTTCTTCTAGTTTTATACCTCGTCGAAGTCATTGGGAAGAGATTGGGAACCATCCTGCCATTTGCCTAATGATATTTCGGCAAACTGTGTAAAACCGAAATCTGGATGGCCGTACGGGTATTTGAACCCACGTCCTCCCCAGTGTTGGGCCTGAGAGTTATCGCTCACCCACCAGGCTAGGTTTCAGTATGTTAAGGGGTGATTTTTAATATGTGAAAATCGAGTAGTAATTCTTTATCTTCACAATAGCCATTAAATACTTTGAATTATTATTTCTACGGTGCAGTAATTTGAATTAATGTGAATTTCAGGATAACTATTGGCAATGCGAACAGAATTATTGGATAAGAAGTTTAAAGTTGTATCAACAAATAAAGACGTTCAAATATAATGCGGCCACATCTAGAACTAGCAGAAACGTTGAATCTAAACAGCTTCGTAATGAGATCGTTATGAGAGTTTATTGCTAGACTGCTGTTATGGTTACGAGCGTCCTAGCCGCGATTAAAGATACCGGTAGTAGAATGGGCTTGCGATGGTAATTAAGTCTCAAGAGTGTCATAAAAATTTTGCAGGAAACTGTAATCACGATATTTTTGCAAGATGTTTTGTAGTTTCCGGTATCTTTGGTCCTGGAAAAAAGAATTTTTGACGTTATCGCACCATTTCGCCTGTATTTATCTGGTTCGTTAAACAATTTCTACATAAAACAAATCTGACTTCACTCTCTTCCATAAACGATGCGAAAAGTTGTGCTGATTGCTACTTCATTTAAACTGCTTGCTCGGTTCTTGTTTTTGAGAATATCTGCACAGTCAGTGCTAAAATACATTGACTATGTTTCTTGCTACTACAGTAATTAATGCATATTGCTTATTTCGTTTGTAGTATAGCATTTGGTAACGCAATTGTGGCCAAACTGCGCTTGAGATAAGCTTTTAACAAAAGCTCTCTCTTCAGTAACAGTTTCCTGTGATCTGCCTCCTTTCGATTATCTGAAAAAATTCGTTGTGTAATGACTGTAACCTAACCTATTTTTTCGTAGATCTTGCATCATTTGTGATTGCATTAGTACACATTGAGACGACTGTAAAGTTTTATTTTGGCTATTGCCAGTCCCTTCGTTCAAGCAGGCTGTTAAAGTGCGGACTTCCCTCTTAAACAGATTGTCGCAATTAACACAACGTCAAAGAAACTAATACGATGTGTGAATCGCGTCCAACAAAGTTTATTAATTTTTAGAAACTTTTATCTTTAATTTCTCAGCTTTCCAACTTCATATCAAAATGTATCATATGCTTGGATTGATTTACTACTATAAAATTTTTAGTCTCCTCGTGATAAACTTTTTGGTCTATACAAAGTTTCATCAAAGTCGCGTCAGCCGTTCAGGTACGTAATAAAACGTAGACTCGCCCTCGTTCAACCCAGTAGTGGACACCTTAAGGTTGACTAAATTCATTTAGGCGCATATTTTTCTAAAAAAAAAAAAAAAATTATAGTCAACGGTGAATAGTAACAAAGAAGAAAGCACCCAATAAAAATATTACTCTGAGTGGGAGTTCGCCGGCTTCAAATTATGACCTATTACTACGAACTGCGAAATTTCCAAAGTGTCACACTATTCCCATGACCGCAACTGAAAATTTCACCTTGCGAACCTAATTAAAAGGGAGGGGGAGGGAAAGGGGATCAGCTTGATTTTCCTCATCGCCAAGATAACAAATCTGCAAAAATTTTGGGGCATTATCTGGCATGGTGAATAAATATCCGATCTGATGATATACTTTTCCTTGCATCTCAAATGTTTAGAAATTTCATCCATGATTTGTAATTATTTTCGTCGTACCAAATGAAGTCATTTGAAAGAACGAGTTGAATTTTCGAATTCTGCTGAAAACAATGTAGATTCTTGGCTCACACCCAACATGAACGATGCATTCAATTCGGACCAAGGAAACTTTTCCATCTGCACAAATTTCATCAATTACATATTTTGACATTTTGTGACTGTAGCGCTACCGACCGAAATCATAGCCACTATGACCGAACACCACATCAAATGTGAAATCTCACTTCTGCCGTTGAAGGCCTACTATTTTTAATACTCTTATTTAATAAATTACAGCGTCACTATGATAATAGGAAAAACGGCATTTTTTATTTAGCATTCTCGACACATCTGGTATGATGAAAACTGTTTCGTTAACTACGCGCTAGGATAATCTCTGGTAGAGAGACCATAACTGATATTATGTAACTACCACTTATAAAAACGTTTCTGCGCTACTGTCATGTTAAGGTACTTATACTTGTTAAAGTTAATTAACGTATTCAGTTTTATTTTACTGCATCTTCTACATTTAACAAAACTTGTCGTACACCCGTACTAAAAAACAAAAATCAAAACAGTGGTAGTGTAAACTTTGAGCAATGCTTCTCAAAGAGAATTATCTGTGGAATCTCGGTCAGTATAACCTAATTTTAAATGTAGGAATTACGCTTTAGCGCCACCTATCGGGATAAAAACCTTTCGCGCCACATGTAACATTTTGTGTGAATATGACCTGAATTAGTCCAATGGTTTGTCGGTGATTATGCGGTTTTACGCGCCTAGGATTTTATATATAAAGACTGGTCATACCCGCGACTTCGTCACGCGGGATTTCAGATTTGTATTGTTAATTCACAGATAAACGGTTAAAGAAATATTGGCTTGGTAGGTTTTGTTTGTGGTTTTTTACTTTTTCGACGTCAAGGACATTAGAGGAGAGGAAGGACTGGACGCAAGGAACGGGAATGAATTCGGCTATGGCCTTATGAAGACACCATCCCGCAGTTCCCCTGGAGTTACTTAGGGGGGTACCATGGAAAACCGAAATCTGGACGGGGATTCTTGGATCTTCTCATCTCACCCTACATTTTTGTAGAGAATGATTTAATAACGTTAAAGCGCATCATTTGTTTCTGCCTTTCGTTGAGTAAGTTTGTTGATGACCAACACACACACCTCAGTCGTGTTCGCATGGCTTCTCTGTAGTCAGAATTTGAATTAGTGCTGCCCGGCGTGTGCACGAATAGATTGCTTTATTTTTGTGTATGTAAACTGTAATATAACTCTATAATAAAATCACAAAGTCGGACATGTCGCTCATTGTAGTCATTTGGACTGCCATCTTCACTGACAAATCGTTAAACCTTCTGAGGACATGTTCGCAACATACGTTATGTAGGAGGAAAGTAAGGTTTTTAGTTGTTTCATTGCGATAAGTATTGTTGCAATCTAACTTCTATATTTAGTATTATCTGGAGCAGCTTTGTCGCAGTCGAAATGTCTACCAAACTTCAGCGCCACATATCGGAATGAATTATATACAGGCCTATGAATCGTTCGCACCGCCTCAATTTTTCTTGTGAATGAATATGGCCAGAATTGGTCCAATGGTTTCTGCGTGATGTGGTTTACGCACGTCATATACCCGGCATGGCATTAAACACATTTGAAATGCTGCATACGGCTAAATATATCCTTAAGTTTTCAGCAGTAGGTTTTTTACAGTCCCATCTACGAAATTTCAAATGTTTAGAATCACGGCACAGTTGTCGGTTACTTCTACATCATAGTTTAAAAGTGCTTACGTATGTAGCCGGCACGATTAGTGATATTTGTGGAAATTAACATTGCGGTGATGGAACTTGAATTATTTCGAAGCAAGATTAAGACTTGGCTATGATGCTGGGATTTTGTGTTGTATTTGCGTTGGAGAATAGCTGTCTCTTTAGAAGCGGTGTTCTAATTAGACTAGTCACAAAAAAGGTTGTGCAGATAAATTGTTAATATTTGCAGCAATTATCTGCGCCGCCTTCACCGAGATTTTTCAAGGCTAAAAGAGTCATTGAAAGTTTACCTCTTTGTGGTTATATTCAGGGTTAAAATTTGTAGTTTTTGTAACTTCTTGAATTAGCGCGTTAAATGGTGTAAAAATTGTATATTAAAATACTAAGTGTAGTTTTTTCTTTTTCATCTGCGTAAATACTAAAATTTTCAATATAATATGTAAAGTTGTCACAAATTAGGTATTTTTGAAAGTAAAGTTCGCTTTACTCTTAAGTTCGCATCTTTTTCGACGTACAGGATAAGTTGAATTCGGGAATCTTTTATGTAAGCGAGGTAATACTGTCATCGTGAATCCTACTCATTCCAATTGAAGTTAGAGTATGCTCACTGAACTTCTTAGTTCTAACTTTCAGTAAACATGCAGATCTACGTTATGACTTCACCCTGCGCTTAGCAACGTGGTAATCAATATTTCAGTTGCGATAACAATGTCACGGTACCTTGGAACAGATGAAAATATTGAGATCTCTGCTTTTCCTAACTGTCGTAAGTAGAAGACTGTATTAAAGGTACCATACAATCAGGAGTGTATAAAGCCATTAGGGATTATTGATAATCGCCTGAAAGTTACTCCATTTGCAAAGCTGAGAATTGTGCATAGATGATTCGAAATGTAGAGCGGTTGTATTTGTTTGAGCTGCCTTGTTTCCATTATTGAGATTTTATGATCAACAAATATTAAGGTATTTGTTAGTCTCAAAAGTTTCGTTATAGTTAGTTCATGAAGTTCGTCTTAACATCGGTGAATGCATTGAAATGGAGAGAACCTGTTTTATTGAAAGACATGCACTGGATCACGAGGAAAGACTAACACGGTAGTGGTGGCTCATTTCAGGATCTTGAAGTTTTAACTCAACGGTATAAAACTATCAGTGATGCGGCACATTTCGGCGCATTGTGAATCTCGGAGGACTGATTTCATTCATCCTTTCGGGACTGATTCGTTTGAGTCCGAACCATGAATGCCCCGGGCTGCAGTGAGCTCGTGATTAGACAGCGCTGTGCTGGTTTTGCGCTTCGACTGCAGTGATGTTACTGTGTTTTCATGAACATTTAATCACTTAGTCGTATCAGAAATTTTCGGTATACATCTCGTTCTAATAGCTTTGTTTATCTTTATTTTTTCTGAATACTGAAACTTACAATTTGTTTTATTTTCAATCGGTTTCCAAAATGCCCCGTGGCTTCAGGAACTACCGTTGTAGAACTAGCCAATTTCTCATATAGTTTAAAATAATGGCACACGCTTAGAACGATCAACCGTACAACTGGTAATACAAACGGATTGGTGAGTGCCAGTAGCTTGGGGCATAAATTTTTGCTTCGCACATTCCGTAGCTAAAATGAATATTTCTCGTCTCTGTAATCCAGGTTATATTGTACACATCTTTCACGAAATTAATTATTCATATTCATATTCATCGTTTCTAAGCTGAGCAGTTACACATTTGGTAGAAATTTGTCCTTTTCCTTTGCTCAGCGTATCGAAACTTATGACAGCGCCTTGTGATAGTGACCTTTTCCACACGCACAGAGAATGAGTTAACCAGGAAGGTACTTCGTGCGTACAACGTTCCACTTTTTTAGTTCTTGAAAGACAAATTTCCCGAAATCATAGACACAGAGTGTTACTTTTTTTAAATGAGCAGTTTCCTTGAAAAGTTTTTTTTTTTTTAATTCAAGTTCGTAGCCTTTGCTATTTGTTTTTTTTAGCCTAACAGCGTGCATGTGTTACGAATTATGGTCGAAATGAAGATTTGCGCGAGTTAATCCTTAAATTTTTACCGAAGATCCATTTTGAGCAGTGGCTGCTAAAACGCAGGTGATGGTGGGGGAGTGATAGCTTTTTTTAACCATCCACAGTTAAATGTTGGTTTTCTTAATTTTGTACTAATAATATTCTTTCAAAGAGCTCAAACTGTCTTTCCCAAGCCAGTGGGGAAAAAGTTAACTGCTTTGGACAGCTGATGCGGGGGAGGCTTACACTGTTATGGCTTGACGAGCAACAGTTGGGGTCGTCACCCGATACTCGGCACCTGTTACCTGCAGCGCACACAATTTGCCGTTACTTAAGGAGGGTCGGAACAGGCATTACGAGTTGTGAGGAATAAAAGTACAAACTTGTCGGAACAGGCGATATTGTTCTAGATAAAGCGTTCACACTGAAGTTTCTCATTAGGTTACATTGAGATACCACGTAGAAATGACGTTTCTTTTGGTACACATTAGTATCATGTCGGAATGGTAAGAAATGTATTTCTATTTGGGTTCTGACCATGAAATTATTTTGACCTTTTTCTATCGCAAACCGTGAAGTAAGCCATAGTCCGGTTGGCAGCTACTAATCTGGAGAGGAGCGTTCTTCGTACTATGATGCTCGGAGCAGCGGAGCATAAAATTGTTTTCCCCCTCAACACTATTATTAATACACGTTCCTGTACAACTCCATACAATGTGTGTGAGGAACAGCAATTTGTTACTGGTCTCTTACGGTTTACAAACGCCGTGGTTGTTGGGCTTGGGCAGTAATTCAGTGAGATGTTCTAGAGCAGCTTCTCAACGGGGGCGGTAGCGCCCATGGTGGGCATTGAACCGTTCAAAGGGGGCGTTTAGAACCAACCACCGCCCCCCCCCTTTCCGACTTTAAAGGCTGCATCAAAAAGTTTTTAAGTTCATTCCCATGATTTATCTTTAACCAAAAGAGGATTTAAGATTACTGATGACAAGAACCAAATAGGCTATAGAAAAATTAGTTTCACTACACCGACCTCAGCTCTCCAACTTTTTTTTATAATATGTATTTGTTAATCGAACTTTGAACAGTACACCAATATTGTTAATATCTTTTAATGAAGAAATTTCGAAATCTGTCCTTGTTTTCCCATATATTGTGCACTTCACTTAATAAGGGCGTCATCGAATCGGTTTCAAAAAGTGGATTACGAGCCAAAAAAATTAGAGCAGTTTGAGTTTATTACACGAAGAGGAGTTGGTGTTTTTTTCTGAAAAGGGGGTGGTATGTTTTGTTTGTAAAAGGAGCCGTGAGGTTTTTCTTTTTTGGTAATGGCAGGCCAAAAAAGGTTAGGAACCTATGTTCTAGAGCTTCAGAGTGAGGATACAATCGTGTTGCAATGTACAGTAGGTATATAATGTGTTGAATTTTCTAGTTTCACATATCATTTTTATTCTATCCAAATAATATACAAACTTCTTACTATTCTGAAAAGAACCTTTTAGAAATGTAGTGTTTCTTTCTATCTTCTGTGGACTTGTTATATTTCTTAACTTAAAAAAAATTAGCTTGCTCTTAATTCATATAAAATAACCGCCAACAAAATGATTGCTCTTTGCCAGTTTCACTTTTCAGCTATCAGTTTCATATCAAACTGTTTTGGGAGGGAAGTCAGAATATCTAATTCCTAAACAAACGGGAATGAATGGAATAGTTAATTGTTAATAAGCATTAAAGTAATGCGAATTTATGTGATTGGGACGTTATGTCCCCTCTAAAGACCATGTTGTATTTCATAAGCTTTTGTACTATCACAGTGCTGTTAGTAGAGCATATCAGTTATGAATGTTGGGATAGCAGTCTGGCGGAGAGGCGGGTCGGTTGTGGCTGGTGCTTACCAATATTCCGCTGTTGCGCGGGTCAGTGGTTGGCGGGGCACGTGGGCGCCAGCCACTGCCGTGCCGGCCTTGGCCGCCTTCACCACAACAGTTCCTCTTCCCACCGGCTCCCTCCATATTTACCTTGCCGCTTGTATTGCATTTAGCAAAGTGCAAACTTGGAGTAACTGCCTTAAAGATTTATTTATTCCGACAGAAGGGTTAGGGGCGTTCAATATAAACCAGGTGGATTCGGACGTATTGGGGGGGGGGGGGGTGTCATAATCACCCTAGAAAACAGGAGACCTAAAAAACAAAACATAGGGAGGAGTTAAGTTTTCCGGAAAAAACGCCTCACGTAATTAATGGACGCCCCCTTCTAGAGCGTTTGAATCCCCACTGTTCAAACGTATGCACCAAAGACTTTCAAAATCACTGCAACGCCAACTTCAAGTGGTGTTATAATTTGAAACGTCTCGTGGAATGCAGTCCAGCTACGCTGCCATATGCCCTGGTCTTAATTACGAAGCCAGATATAGCTGAGTGGTTCACCAAATGGTCCATTTTAAACCCTTTACTAGAGTTCCCAGGAACGGAGTTGGTAAACAAGTGTAGCCAATACAATCAACGTTTATTAAAGTTTACGGATGTTAAAATGTGGACCGAAATTGTCTGGTTCTAAATATCGTGCAGGACTTAAGTTTTCCAGATTTTTATTTGTAAATAACTAGAAATACTTTTAAAATATTGCAGTCCCTTCATTGAATCGTCAGACTCTCAAGTTTGAGGATGATGTTAGTTACGAGGTAGCGCTGTCGTAGTGGCAAACTATTAGGAGCTAGTGTTAGTTTGTGAAATGTTTTCACTTATAGAAAGGCAATCTGTTGTGCACTATGTGCCTTAAATGTCTTTGGACTTTTCGTGATTTTCGTTCCAAAGGATAATACTTTTGTAAATATAAATTCTGTATCAACCTTCTCTCCTTCCAATCTACGCCTTTCCTCTTCAAGATATCAATCAGCTTCTTCCATTGCACCCTATCAAAAGCTTTTTCCAAGTCAATAAAGACGGCAGAGATGTTTCTTCCTTTCTCAGTATATCTTTCCCCTATGATTCTAAACAGGCCGATAGTGTCTCTTGTTCCTTTTCCATTCCTAAATCCAAACTGTTCTTCCCCAATCAATCTATCTGGCTTTCCATATAGCCTTCTGTTCAGCACTCTCAACAATTTAGCTGCATATGAAATTAGGCTGATAGTCCTATGCTCTTCACATTTATTGGTATTCTCTTTTTTCTGAATTGGTATCATTACCGTTGCGAGAACGCCATCTGGCCAGTCCCCTTTGTCATATATCTCATTACAAAGGTGTACTTTCTCCCTTTGTTTCCTAAATTCTTCAACAATTCTGCAGGTTAATTATCGATTCCGCATGTCTTTCGATTCTTCATCTCCTTAAGAGCCATTCCTACCTCTGTCTCTAGGATCTCATACCCCTTTCCATTTTCTCTTACCTGTGCCTCTTCTGGATTAATTAAAACATAATACGTCTGGTTGGTTAAATCAATTGCAGTATTAGTATACGGGTTATTAGATGAATAGTGTGGTATGGTTTGTATGTTAGCTAATAAGCATTAAAGTAATGCGAATTTGGGTGATTGGGAAGTTAAGTTCCTTCTAAAGAATGGACTGAATGTCAAAAGATTTGTAAAATTAAAAGCGCCTTATTTTAAGGTGCTTCAGCATCTACCTCGTGTTGCAGAAACAAACTAACTTTTTTTTGTGAAATCGATCGTTGTATTTTGAACTGTGTTCCTTGTGCCCTTAAGTTGTTTGGTTTTAATTTATAAGTAAGTTTAGTTTCCCAGACGCGTTGGGTGATTCACTGCTGCAGGGAGATCTGGTAGATAGCGCCCCCTGCTCCGCCCAGCATCAAGGGCATGACGTCACTCCCTACACTAGGCAACGTTGCGCCAGGGGGTGCTGTGCAGGAGGGTGCAGGGAGAAACACTCCTTTGATATTAGCGACTAAAAACAACTGCTAAAATATCAGCCGACGCAAATGACTATCAGATATCGTTAGTTATCACTGTATCAGCTGTAATTTTAACATGTACGTTCGTGAACAAGTATCTGTAATGGTGTCGTTTTTGTAATTAGCCTATAGAAATTAGTTAATTATTAGCAGTTCGCTGCGCGCTGCGGGTATTTTATCACAGCCATCATGCTGAGTCGCATAACCATTCAATTGTCTCCAGTGTTTAGGGCCCTGCTTTGTATTAAACGTGTAAGTATGATTGGGGAGTGACGTAAACATTTCATTGTAATACTCCTGCAGGCAATTTTATGTCTGCCCATTTCCCTTCCTCCTTCTGTGTGTGTTCTCGTAAGTGTCTAAATGAATAAATGGTGCTAACTGCAGCATGTTTTGTGCTGTGCATGCGATGGTGAAATGAAAAAGGGGTTGGCTGGAAAGCTACGCTGGTGGTACGTGGTGGGGAGAGAGGGTCGGATTCCGAGCCAAGCCTCGTAGCTTTCCATTCGAATTGTCACAGTTGAAATAAGGTATAGAACACACAACAGCATGTAAATATTTATTTCTGTCATTTAATTATCTCAGTATGTAATTTGATGGTCTGAAAATAGAAAACTGTACAAAATGTCTTCTGGAATTAGTAATGAAAAAAGCTACGTGCTACACAGGGAGACCAAAATGAGGCTACGTAGTTTATGGACGCTCCCTAACTGATGTAAAATAACGTAGCCTACAATCCATAGATATTATAAATTCTTTAAAAGTACGTAAATGTAGGTAATATTCCAATCAATAAATTTTATATAGTAGCTATCATTTATTACGTACTCCGAAGTTTTCGTGACCGTTGACTTGGCTATTGTGTATTTTTAACACCTGATTAGTACTCGGCGACCCCAAAAATCTCTGTATACACGTTTTCGAACAAATTATTTTACTTCTTTGGAAAAAGTCCTCCATTTTGAATTTTCCGTTTTGAATATTTTAGATCAAATCCGGATTCTTTATTCACGTTTTAGAATGAATTGCACAACTTTGTCCAAATTTTACGAGCTATTTGAGAACCATTGTGGGACTGACAAGTCTCCATCCTGTGTCGCATGCCTTCACTCCAAGAACTTTTCGATTTAACACAGAATTGGCAGTCAATCTGAAAAATTATTCAACTGCGTACTACCTAGTCAAGTGTTACACCGAGGTAGCGAGCAGTAGGTGCCTAGAGGATGGTTTTACCTCCGAACTGAAGTTGCGGGTGTGGTAGTTGCTTTCCGCGGCGTCCTAGGCGTCGCGTCATCACTTTGACGGGACTTGTACTTATCCGCTACCTCCTGGCCCAGGCTATCGTCTGCTGAAGAGCTTCCTGCAGTCGCTGGCTCTGCTGCGGCTGGATGTGAAGTATGCCGTATCGTCAGCGTACAGGGCCGTATTCACATTCGCAGTTGCTAGGATGTCTGCTGTGCAGAGGGTATAAAGAACAGGACCCAACACTGAACCCTATGGATTTGGTGAACACTCTTCGATCGTTTGTCGCGTGAATTGATGCGAAATATCATTTTGTATGAAATACACTACGGCGGACAAGTTAAACCATTTCAAGATCGATTACAGTAAATATAAAAAAATTGAAAAAATTATAGTACGTGGTAAGAAAGGGGAAACAGAACCAGCGGAACGCAAGCAAGAGATTTCGGCTTTTCCAATAGACGAAGAAAGCCGAGCAAATTAACCACGACCACGGCGGGACCCAGCGATGTGATGGAGTAAGTTAGGACAACGGAACTGCCTCCGATCTACGTGAACTGCAGAGAGGAGCACGGTGATACCACAATCATTTAGACTGATAAACTTATCAGCCATAATGAATTTGATGGTCAACGAATTTTTCCTTGGCAGTTATCATGTGGTGTTAAACAGTTTTGCAAGTATGTCAATGCGCTCCACTTGGAGCATACATAGCGATCCTCTGGGCAAACCACGCAAAATGCTGAAGTTTATTCACTCTGCAGTTAGGTTTCTTTTGAGGTTTGTGAATTCATTTAACAATGCACGTTTGTATTGAGAACATTGTAGAAAACTTTTCGTACAAACCACCCCACCATTGTGTTGTTCCGCATGACTGTATCAGATAACGGAATAGTAGCAAAATCATTAAAACTGACTGGTAATCTTTGCAGACTTTGATCTTTCTGCGTGTTTTTACATAGCCGTTTTTGTTCCCCCCTCGCTGATAAGCAGGAAGTCAAAAGAGCATTTGGCAAACCACGCAGTTGATCGCGTTCTGATAACTCCCTGCTACGTGTACATTGGTCGCGTTTTGAAAGCATAAAACATGCTTTATTGACCAGATCTGTCGGGGAAAATAGGGTGAACGTACAGTAGCCCGAGGTACATTACGTCCGACAACTGTGCTGAACGAAACTACTCCTGTTCATAGGTTTGCTCTTTTCATCTCACAATTATCACCTGAGAGTTATTATTTTGTATAAGCTACGCTAGCTAAGCTTGATATTCAACCCGAAGGTTGCTTGGACCATCCCGAAGGAGGTATTAGAAGTATGGTTGCCAGTACTTTCCTCCCAACCTAACCCGGTAATCTACCTAATAAAGCGGACATACAGGTTATCGTGGAATCCGGAGCACGGAAGCGTTCTGGCTTATCTATCTTTATTCAGAAAGCTGTGCCACAGGTGAAGGTCGGATTAAGGGTCTATGAAAATCCCCGTTGAGATTTGGATTCAAACCGGGGACTCCTCGATCTCCAGCGAGTTGTCTTAACAATCGAGTAACCAGGTCGCTCTTATTTTATATATTTGCTATAAATAGTACGTTATGGTTTAATTATTTAATAGTTGCCGTGAAATTTGATGTATCATAATTATACAACTCACTTCAGAACGAAACTTGTTAATGAAATAGTGATTTATCTGTATTTTATTTTAATAGTAAAACTGAAATCTCCGCGAAATAAATTGTTACTTGTTTTGATTAGCTTAGTTTTATTTTTGCTGCATTTGCTTTGAACTGATACCATTTAGAGAAATGGCATAAATCGATGTTTCCATATTTTCAGTAGAGATTAATTGGTGTATGAAAGTAACATTAAAACAGTGTACAACCGTATTTAAATTGCGCTGCTCTCATGTTTCACATCATGTAAACGATAGTTTATTTTATCACCTCTATGTTGACTCATTTGATGGGTTGCATTTTGGCAGAGTTGAGTTACCAGCATATCTTCGTTATGGGATTGTTTTAGTATCTATGAGGATGTCTTTTGTGTCAAAGTTTTTAATAAACTGGATTGTAATGTCCATGCTTGAATAAACTACATCCCATAACTATGCATAGTTATAAGTTCAGTATACGCAATAATCTGCATGATACATAGCAACAAATCGTGAAAACTAAAATTATTCAAATAATACCAGTGCCAATGTTCTTTGAAGTGAATCATATTTTTACCGGTCTTGTTTCTAGCCGGAATATCAACAACAATCGAAATTTGTGGAAAAAATTGTTTATAATTAGATGGTTTTTACAATTGTTTCATATCGTATTAAATATTATTTCGTACCTGTTTCTACCACGTTTTTACAATTTTAGACAAGTGTAATCACATTCCAAATATGCTTGCTCGAAACATTTACTTGTTTATACCTTTTTAATTCGTGGAGTCTAATAAAAAAAAATGTTAGTGCTATAACATATATTTAAAAGACTAAAAAAATTGTTCAGGCATTTGCTTGTACGGTGAAGTGCATAAACCATGCAAATCAAATTCAACAGTTACGGTATGGTTCAAGAATATCATCGTCCAGTTCTATGTTTTCTTACTCAGGTGAGCAACTAACATTTCGAGGTACGTACGATATGTGTGCTTTGCAGTAGACGAACAGCTCTTTAAACACCATGCTGCCAGCGATCCGTCTGTCTAAATATTAAGTACCCTCGGAATCGCAGTCCACACAGGCGGAGCTGCATTCTGAGTGAAGTGCGCCGTATTAAGCTTTAATGTCCCACTTACACGGTTGGCTTTGGAGAGAGGTCCTGAAAACCTCCATGAATCCCGCTGCCTTTTTCACCTGCGCTGGGAAGAGTTTTGCAGTGGATGGTGGTAGTAAGTGCAGTTGGGAGTAAACGGTGGCTAATAGCTGATGGCAGTTGAGCGAGGATAACAGCAAGGAACTTTTGTTTCCCTGTTATATAAGGAACTCCGGAGGTGCTCATTAATATACCTAAACGTGGCCAACAAGAGCCGGACGTCCTTGAGCAGCCGCTCAGCGATGTGGCACGATTTCCCTGCGGTATGGCCAACTCTAACGCCGCTCACCAAACGCTCTGGCCGCTTGTGTAACTGGAACTAGGTTTACATTGCCAGTTGCCTTTCTTTTGAGAACTACATTTTTCTTACGCACAGTGACAGTTTTCTGTAGTTTTTTTCCTCTACAAGTATGTATGCAACTGCAGGCTGACTGTTTTACGTGCTGTTATGAATTTTACCGTGGAAGAATTCGGTAGCTTGAATTCATTGCGAGATACAGTGACACTGTTTCGTTCTTTGTACTCTGGTATAATTATTTATTTCATCTGAAGTTAAGATGTAGGGGTGATGTGAAATCCCAGTCGCAGTTTGTTTCTGAACGAAAACTGATTTGTAGAGAAGCATTCCCCACACCCCACCCCCAGGAATATGAAAGAAATATGACATAGAGCGCAATGCTTTGAGCCAATTTAGGGAGATCTAGACAACAAATGGAACCAAGCCAGACTTCCGGCAGATGAGTTCTAAGACTATATTGACTGCTGCAGGACGTTGCTGGCAGATTTTTGGAAGAAATTAAATGAATAACTTTTCGAGCGGCAGTGGTCTCTTCTCTTAGTAAGCTTAAATTTCTCAGCTGTGGTTAGTACTGTAAAAGTTTAGGTCTAATAACCTTCTGTAATCAATTATAAAATTATGAAGTCTTAGTCTTACATAATTTATTCCTACTGTCATTGTTTCTTGGAGGTGATACCAAATAGTTGGAAGGAAAAGCAGAAACAAATTCGCATTTTTTTTTTACTGATACACAATCCTCTATATTCTCGTCCTCGATTTGTCCGGATTCGCCAAGGCTGAAGCAGAGTTCTGTGAATGGCATTCAGTGTCTGTACAATGGAAACTGCCGCCTTTGTTTTCATTTTCGCCACCGTCGTGCTAACGTAGTCGTACTGTGAAAACAATAACTGGGTACTTTTCATACAGAAGGAAACTTCAACAAAATCGTCAACCGTTAACGAGCTTCTCCCAATACTTTCCCAGTATGCCGCCTCCACGGAGAGAGAATGCGTCGCATATATGTTGCATAGAAACTTTGGAACTATGAATCGAAAAGCTAGGTCCCAAAGTAATTGCTTTTTCCTACCCTTATCCCATCTTTACAACGGTCTATTTATTTAATTTCTTTATTGTATATGTAATACCTTTTAGAATGAAACAGTTTAACAGTCTCATTTATAATCTACTTGTAGACTCCCCGGTGTTGCCCGCTCTAATCGGGATTGATTTACCCATAGACTATTTTGAAACATGTGTAACAAGTTGCATTAATTTGGCACCAGCCATTTCCAAAAATAAACTAAACATAGATATACTCCAACAATTCCCAGAACGGGTCCAGGCTGCATTTCAACCTAAGATCTCGCTAGAAAAATCAACACTGACCCGCGAATTAATACATACATAAATCTGCATCTGGAAAATATGTTTGTTCGGGCATCACGCCGAAAATACAGATTTTTAATGGGTCTTGGGGTCCAAGTTAAAACCTGGCGTACATTTTAAGACATTAGGACACATTTATTTTATGAATTTTCTGCCAAATTTTTAAATTAGCTGTATTGATTTTGTGACTTTCTAAAAAAAAAGAACATTGGAAATCAAAAGGGTTTAGGGTAAAGAGTTAAAGGAGTTCGGCTTTTGTAAACCAAATGTAGACAGTATTCTTCTGTTTGATTTAAAGTATACATGTGCAAGGTTCCATCGATAGCGGATAATAACTATGGGTATGTATAAAGAACATTGGAGAAAATTAAGGGGGAGTAAAGTGAGTAGTTTGGTTTTTGCAAAACTAACGAGGACAGTATTTTTTTTTTTTTTTTTTTTTTTTTTTTTTTTTCATCGAAAAACGTTACACCTGCGGATTCTAGTTATTCTGGACTTTAAAATAATCGCTGTTCTCGTACAAGAGAAATGTATTATTTATCAGTTTTATGATGTAGGATGTATCAGTTCGGGATGTTAATGGCCTCGCAATTATGTCCATTGGAACGGTCTCTGGCACATTTCTGTAATTGGGTCATTGAAGTATATTTGGTCTGAGATATTTAATCTTCGGATGGAGTCTTCCCTCCCTTTCCATCCACCCAGTTTCCGCACAGCTGCAGTGTATCTGGCAGCTGCGGACTACATAAACTTCCCGGCAGCATTTCTGGGTATCCACTGCTGAGCGGTCGGCGAGATGTAGCGCCATCCCGATATGGATGGCATGCTCTCTGCAGTAAATCTGAGGAGCTTGTGCTATCGTATCTGTATTGCACAGGTCTATACAAGCTTTCATTAAATAAATTGATTCTAAATCTGATGATTAGTTTTCTTAACCTTTGGTTCACTAATCTGAAAAACAAGCCTTGACAACAACAGAGCTAAACGACAGTAAATGCATGTGGCGTTACTGGCTGGGTGACACTTGAAGGGTGTTCGGTCGAAAGTGACAGTTTCAATTTGTCGCTCAGTCTACCTCTGTCATGGCTACCTTGGTAATCATCGTAAATAGTAAAGGAGACCCTTAGTTTTATGGGGATTGCGAAGCACGATGTGCCTTAGTTTACACCACATGAGCCAAGCAAAGGTTTGTCAGAGGTGAAGGTCAGTTTAAGGTGCCAAAAAAATTCCTCCCGCTCTTATATAACAGTATTCTGGCTCCTGGTTTTACTGAAACCACAGTCTGTGACAGGCTTACCGCTTCACCACTAACTGCCATATGGAATTAAGCAATCTTAGAAATTGGATGATGTTGTGCGCTGTTTTTTTGTGTTATAGATAGCGTATGTAGTTGCCGGCATCATTTGGGTACTTCTTCACTTTCGTGGCATAGATATGGTTCAGACGTTCTTATTTTAAAGAATTTTAGTTCTGTACAAAATAGTATTCTTTAAAAAATGTTTGCTTTCAGAGCTGCTGTTGCAAATAAAGGTTTTACAGAAACTTATAAAGTAAGGAATTGATTGGTGTTATGATTTTTGACTGCGTGGTGTAATTTTGTCTATATTCTGAATAACAGTTTATATTGCCTAGTGGCTAGGTTCCTAAACAAAATAAACTCGAGGCAAAACAAGAACCTGAGGTGGTAATGTATCGACGTCGCCCAGAATGGGTCAAATAAAAGCTTCGAAGCGTACCGGTTTCTCCGTTTCCAATTTTTTCATCGGAGGTTATATAAAATCAAACTAGTTTTGGATTGTTACTTTCCTGGCTAACGTTTTAATACTACGTAAAAAATCTGAGCTTTTGCTGATGAAAGTTACAATTAAATGAAATACAAATTATTAAAATTTGTAGCCCTTGACCCTACTTCTTATTCACTACATTTTTCCCAACATTTTGGGATCTGCTGTCTTGTAGTTTTGATCAGCGTTGGTGCGGTCAAATTAGGAGCTATGGTTTTACGGCCGCATGACCTTGCTGACGCCAAGGATTTTGTCATATCTTACTAAATACTAATGGATGAAGTGAATTGTTTCTTTCTGTCTGTGAAACGTGTAACAATGTTCAGCGTCTGATAAGTGCATTTTTCGTTTGTGAAATGTTTAGTTTATGAAGCGGAGATTGGGGACCGTCCCGGCCTTCGCATTGAGGGCTCCGAAAAACCGCAGTTAGGACGGCAGGTACGCGTTGGCCTGGGTTCGTGTCCGGGTCAGTTGTACCTCCCAGATCCAATGGGAAACACTGGCGGGTAACCCTTGACATCTTGGGCCATACATAAATCGTATAATCTGTTTTTCGGGATTTAGTTTTCTTTGTACTAATTTCATAGTAATAGAAATTGGCTGGTAAAATCACTAAGCACTTAGTTTCGCATGGTGCTAGATTATGGTTTGTTCGAAGGAGTGTATCAGCGCCGGGCAGTCGCCGGCAGCCGAGAGGCTAACACGATTACGCTCGGTCCCCAACTTGCAGGCTGGGCCACCTCTAATCGCGTTACCAACGCCCAGCAGCTTTTGTGTCGCCGGGAGGCTGCAATTAACGCCACCTCACAGGTCGTGCACACGCACCCACGTTCCAGATTTTCGTGTCGTCTCGGAAATTCTGTCCCCAAATAAATCTCTATTCTGCTTGTTTAGCAATCGACCCAATCTTGGATCAATTAATACTAGAGTACTGTGGAATGTTTGGTTACTTCACCCAGCAACTGCACATATCAAAAAGCAGAATGTGATTTACATAACCCTTGCACTGGTATAGACTGATTCAAAATCATGGCTGGACTGTGAGTGCCCGTTGTTACAAGGATTTCTTAAAGTAGATTAATTTTTGCATGAAACATATTGTGGGCTCTTGTAGATCAGTAGCTGTTATGATTCTTATCCACTATTCCATCTTCAGTTAGTATCTTTTCTGTACTACATTTATATGCAGACATCTCATATTTTTAAGGTAAGGTACTTCCTAAGTATATACCTCTCCATTAATATGCAAAGGCAGCTTTCCCTGTAAGCAAGTTGCTCCCTTCCCTTGTCCATACAATGAAAACAAATTTCACCGAACTCCCTACTATAAACGCCGCGCCGTTCAATTGAAGTTTTTTTACTTATGAAGCGACTACGCGATCGTCCAGTTCTTACAGGCTTTCAAACTGCGCCTAAGTGACGTTTAAATTGTAACAGTTTTTTTATTTATATATCGGTTTTCGTCATGGACATGGGGAGGGTTCTTCGAGGCTACACGGGCAGACGCAAAGTGACCATGGGACCTGAGCTATGCCCCGCTGTTATCTTGGCGATAGCGGCTTCCTGCCTTGAGGTTACGCGGTCCAGTGTAGCTGGTTATCCTTCAGCCGACTTACTCCTGGGAATTGCGGGTTTTTTGCTTGCCCTGTCTTAAAACGCAGTATTCCACATACCTGTGCAGCAACTTAATACTGTTTACACCCTTCTCTTTTTGAAACTGGTAAACACTTGTGATTTAATGCATTTTTTCTCATAGTTCGCGCTGGGGAGTAGAGACAGTACAAAAAGAAAAAGTAAAATCCATCTTTGTCTCTATATCTAAATCGTAAATTTCAGGAATCTAGTTTTGGGGCCATTGTGGGCTTAAAATCGCGAATGTCTTTTCTCGCAACCTAATGAATGTTTTTGCGTAAGCCAACCTAAGAATAGGGGTTTCGTAAAATCTTCTGAAGATAGTGCCGTTATGGTGTAAGATGATTAGGTGATTTAGCCAAATGAAGATTTTATAGCATTATGTACTGAAATAATTGATCATAGTTCAGTTTTATGTAGCTGATCTTACAACGTCAAAGCTCGGAACTGTGCCTGGCACTTTTCTCTAGTTTCTTTGATAAGTAACTAGCAGAGTGTGGAAGATGGTAAAACGTCTATACTAATAGTCTGCTTAAATGCCAGATTAATTCTCGGTCGGTAAGGAGTTGAAGATACACTTTCGCTTCTGATTTGGTTGGCTGTGTGTGAAATTTGGCGACTCTTCGGTGTCTTTTAAACAATCTTCTCCATTCATCCTCATGACACAGTAAATACACACGCTTCATCAGTAAACACTGAAGTAAAATGGTTATCCTACTTTCGAATAACAGACTTATTTTATGCCGCAGGAGAATAGAACCTATGGGTTCTTCACTGTAGGAATGTTTTTAATAGCAATCCTGTCTATTTGAAACCTGCAACAAATTTGTGCGATGTAATGAGGTTCAGATTTTGGTCGTATGTAAAATAGGTTAGTGGAGTGACAACAATATGCCAGTTCTTCTTCAAGCTTCTTGATGACAGCCGCTATAAGACTTCCGTATTTAACACCGAATTTAAAAATTCTTTCACTGAAGAAAACGTGTAAAACATTCCCGCTTTTCCGCGGCGTGTAGAATTTGAGATGGATCCGGTACAAGTTGATAGTGTTGATAGTGTAGGTATTATAGAGCAATTAAAGTTCCTGAAGTTAGGGAATTGAAATAAGTAACAGAAAGACTTCGGTTGTTCACGAGTACAAAGTACAATTCAGTTGTTGACACGATGGATTCCCTGAAGTATCTAGGGGTAATAGTACAAAGCAACATGTAATGGGACTTGCGCATAACTTCCGTCGTAGGCAAAACTAATTATAGATTACGATTCATAGGTCGTATTTTGAGAAGTTGTAATACTCAAACAAAAGTAATAGCGTACAAAACACTAATGCCTCCGTGGAGTTTGGGATCCGTATCGCAAGGGGTTGATTGACATGTTAGAGAAAGTACAGAAGAGAGCCGCTGGATTCTTGACTTAGTTACGGTCCTTACGAAAGTGTCACAGAATTAATACATAGATTGGGCTGGGATTGTTTGGTAGACAGACGACGTCGTTTTCATTTGAATTTATTGTAGAATATGCGAAAATCTTTAATTTACGACTGCAATGAAATTCTTCTTCCGCCAATCTATTTAGGTCGCAATGACAGGAGGGATAAGATTAGAAAAATAAGATCCCGTACTGATGCTTTTATGTATTCTTTCTTTCCTCGTTCTGTTCGGGATTAGAATGCACAGAATTAAGATTGGTACTTAGCACCCTCTGCCACCCACAGTATTTGTAAATTTCGGAGTATAGATGTAGATATAGAAATAGATTAGATATGTATAAGTGTAGCTTGCAGCTATCGATCGCAGTGCTTGTCGATGGCTGGTGTGAAATCTGTTGGCTTTCATCCGGATGAGGTACAAACTAGCAAATTATTCCGTGAACACGCTATCATAGAAGTAGCAGACGTAGGCCTTAAATCTCAACAGGGAGATTATGGATCACAAAATTACATTTACCTTTGCTTCTGACGTTGAGATATATTCAGAATTTTAGTTTGTAAATAAAATAAAAGAAAATAAAAAAAGAAAATAAAAGTAAACGTAGTTAACATTTCTGTATGCACTAAATTGTAAATATATAAAAGCAATAGAAGAAATAAATTCTAGTACTTTATAACTACGTTTCTTTTTTTTTATTTTTCTCAATTCATCTTAGCCTTTTGGCATTTGACTTGTTCCTGGAGTCAACATACACTGCAAGTCTTGTTAGAAGTGTAACTCACTGATGACTCAAGCTTGTTCCAAGTATTTGCAGCTGATGATGCTGTCGTGAGTCAATCAGTTACATTGTACGTAAAGGAACCATTAATTTTCACAAGCCATGCTTTTAGCTGTTTTCTCTCAGAAAGAAAAATGAACTAGTTTGCTCGACGCTGAAGCTCTATAAACTTTTGAAGTGTAGAAGAATTCGAACAATTTTATACTGTTACACCAAGTTCGATATTTTGTTGTATTTGGGAAGCAAAACTGTAACCCATATAAAAAGGAATGAACATGTTAAAAGCGGATTATGTGCCCTGAAGTAAGCCTGACTCCTGTAAAGTCGTAATATGCTGAACGAAACGGATACGCAATAATTTAAGAAAGAATTTTACGGAGACTATGCTGTTTCTTGATTTGTCAGTAGAGACTAAAATAGAAGAAACAGTTGTTTAAAGTACCTGTTGTAGCGGATGTGTGGAAATACTCTTAAGGCTGAGAGTTGGGCTGTATCTTCTACCCGACATTATTTCAAAACCATTGAATGGTAGAGAAACTGAACACGTATGAAGTCAGATGATAGCATTGTTTGTCACAGGGTCGCTGTCCAGCCTGGCCGTGGCAGTGGCGATGAGAGTTTAGAGGTTTAATGGCTCCGCTGAGGTCTCTGGCGGTCATACACCGGCTGGGAGGCCACTCCGATAAATATTTATTGCTCGGCGCGCTACTTCCGCCGGAAGTGGCACGCGCTGAAGAAGGGCCGTTCGTGGCTACCCTTAGAGACGAATATAGAAGCTTCCTGTTTCGTCTGGGAACGGTGTGGGCTGGGTTGATTTCATGTCGAACCTAGAAATATTAAGGAGCGTAGATACAAGTGGGCTCCTGTCAGTAATTTTTGCATTTAGTTAGTTGTGAGTTGTCCTCGAAAATATGACTGAATTAGTAGTGCATTAGCTGCTTAGTTTTACTCACTGATCTTTTTCTGTAAAAGTGAGAACGGGGTTAATATTAGTAAATGGTAATTAATCTGCCTTTTCATAGATTATTAAATTTTCCGGCAAAGCTTAACATTTGTGACCAATTTGGTTAAGACGAAGTGATTTGTAACCACCATTAAAACTAAATGTCTGAGCTTCACTTTATTTATGCCGTATGTCTGATATTCGTATTAAACTCTAGTTAGTAGTGTTGTTGGTCTTCTCTTTCAAGACGGATAAACCTTGATAAAAATAGTTAATATAGCAGCTAAAGTCTAAAAACCAACGTTTCTGAAGATTATGCGTATTTATTCTTTCTGAGAATCATTTTAAGCGAATCACGTCACCTAGGCTTGGACGATTTGCCTACTACTGTTTGTTCACACCGAGCGTGGTAGGTGAATGGTAAGCGCTCTGACTTCGCTTTCGGGAGGACGGCGAGTCCCGTCCGGGCATCCAGCTTTGGGTTTTCCATGGTTTTCCCAAATCACTCCATGCGAATGCCGGGATGCTTCCTTCAAAAGGCCATGGCCGAATTCCTTCCCGTTCCTTGTCCCCAGTCCCATCCCGCCACTAATGACCTCGACGTCGACAAGGCGTAAAACCGTAAGTAAAACGAAAAAGGGAAAAAGTGTTTATGCTCTCTAGCGTTGTTAATCACCTATTCAGTTGAAATATATATCGACGAATTATAATGTCCTGACCCATGGAATACGTGACGGTATTAATAATTGCCGTCACTGCTAATTATACTGAAATGTTACTATATGAAATAGTAAACTACACGAGTGCCAGGTTCAATGAATTTCTGGTACTAATAGAATTGAAAGAAAATGTGTTACTATTGTTATTATTATGACGTTATTATAGTTTCACTTTGCAAATTTCCATCGACTAAGGATTAAACGTGCAGCATAAGTTGATAACCGCATCATTTTGTAGACTACATCCACTAAATAGCACCCTGTTTCGAACCCATATAAATCCTTCTTTCATTGCGCTTTTTTGTGCGAATACATCTTTGCCGAATCCTGATGAGCGAAGTCTCCCAAGTTTAATGAAAACTAGATGCGGTCGACAGTTTTTCTTGTACGGTAAGTGGCAAAGGAGATGGGAACAACATTGATCGAGTCTAGAGTCGAGCACGAAGTTCACACCGGTCGCTACCAAACCTTGGTAGCCGCTTCAACTTATAATATCTCGTTGGCCGGGGTATTAGTTTTGACTTAAACCTTGTATGGTGCCAGCTTGCAAAAGTAGCAAAGTTAATTTATTTTAATTCAATAATATTTATAATGGGCTCTTCACATGACAATTCTCAGGGGATCACACAAAAGAAATGGGTTCACATTAATAGAAAATGAATTTATTCATTAAGACAAAATTGTTGTCATTTTCAAGATCACAAATGTATGGCAAACATATGATAGGCACCCAGGCTAATAGCTCTTTAATTCTGGCATGAGTCACTCAGGGCAGTTTCCAGGGTTTTGAGATGTTGCAGTATGTCTCTATATCAGCAGGCGGTACACATTACCCGGCATGGACACTAGTCGGCGTCGGCGTCGGCGGCGGCGGGCCAGGGTTTGACCAGCGCGACCGGCTGACACACACAGCTACCTCCGTTTATCACTTGTCGCAGCAGCCACTCCCACAACCTTGCTCTCGGGCGTCCAGCAACGTTCTCACACTCTCCCGACGACATAGAACATAGCAAAAGAAAAAACCTCGGAGGAGTAGATGCCATCCCCTCCATCCTCTGGCTGTCCCACACACTGCACCACATACGGCAAGCCCTCCAGAAATAACAAAAATATCGCGAGAAGAGAGGGCGGTCTGTGTCCCGCGCCCCTTCGCCAAACCAAACATGTCTCTGGGGACAGGCGTCTGTCTTCTATCATCGACTGGCCCTCAGATACACACAGTGTCAGGCAGCACACCTCCGCGCCAGCGAGCCGACGTGCTGTGTAGGACATTACAAACTATAACACAGAATGTTTTCGTTGTAGCTATCTAGCCTAGGCATTTTAGGTTTAACGCTAAAAAATGTGTGGAGCTGAAATTTCTGGAAAGTCCCCACCTCGGGGGTGTCCACGTCACGGTTTTTTTTTTATCATTTAGAAACATAACCTTTTTCTTGAATATCTCTGCATTGCCGAAAAACTGACAGTTACCAGGTCAGGACCTATGATCAAAGTTAAGGTTCACACTTTCAGAATTAAAATGGTATATCGTTCATCCCTCTGTAACAAATGGTTGTCGAGATTACGCTCTGAAACAAGGACACGTGAGTCAGCGCTAGGCCGAGAGCTCCGCGCGCCGCTCCCCAGGCATTACCGGTATGAACCTGAAAAATCTTGAAAAGTCCCCATCTATGAGGTGTACTCTTCATAGTTTTATCAGAGCAAGAGTTTTAAAGTGGGGCTTAAGTGTAAACGCCTTGTAGCTCTTAAAATAACAGATTTAATATCATTTCATTGCACTATAAGTAATTTGGAAGGTTAATTATTGAATAATGGCATAGTTTCTGACGCAATTATTGTACAGAAGTAAGCAAGAAAAAAAACTCACATTTGATCGTGAAACAGGTATAAAACATGACTTGTTTTGTAACAGTCAGATATGCTAAAAACTTTCAAATTTATCAAGACCTATAATCAAAGTTGTAGAACGTAGTTTCATCATTTAAATGGTTTATTTATCATGCTTTTGTCACAAACTGTTGGCGAGATTTGCATCGAAACATTCAAAACAACGCGCAGAGCTCAGCATAAAGCGCAGTTCCTCTTATCCTTCCTCTTCTGTCTGCATCATTCTAATCTCTTCGAACAGTGCGCTGAGATTTTGTGCTCTTGGCAATATATACAAACTGAAAGGAAGAAACCTTGAAAATGACGATATCTGCTTAACGTCTCTCTAACAGCGAGGTCTTTAGAGACGGGAAAGGACGGGGGGCAAGGAATTGGAAGGAATTCGGCCATGGCCTTTTGAAGGAAGCATCCCGGATTTGCCTGGAGTGATGTGGGAAACCATGGAAAACCCAAATCTGGATGCCGTCCTCCCGAATGCAAGGCCAGAACGCTAGCCGTTACAAGACCACGCTCGGTTTGACCGTTACTCGTAGAGAATGTTGCTCGCATGCTGCAGATGTTGGTCGAAGGGACGCAAGCTGAAAGGATGCAGCGACTGGTTGGGTTGCGATTTTCCGACTGTGTTTTACTACCCGAAGGTCGTCCAGATTTTGACACTGAGATTTAAATCCCCTCCAATAATAACCATTCTACTCTCACCTCTGAACTGTGTACGTGAATTTAGTTTATCTCCAAGAATATCATCATTCATTCTTCCATTACGGTAAGCATTCAATACCATGATTTTTTCTTTCACCCCAAAAATCTATCCCTAGTAACTCGTGGTCATTATCTATGAATGCTAGAGAACTTTGCTAACCAGTATGAACACCCCTCCACCAATTACTCCTGTCTCTGCGGTACACTCCGTAACCTTCAGGGAAAACCTCACTGTCTAGTACTCCTTTTAAACAAGACTCTACCCCTATAATCACTTGTGGTTGATTTATCTCTTTAAGTTTACAAATTCTATCACTTTGTTCATGATACTTCCACAGTTCACCAATAACACACTTATTTTTGGCTTTGTGATTTCAGCATTGACATTAGTCGTTCCAATTGTACCCAATTCCGTTATATCGGGTTGGTTCCTTTAAAAGCCATGGCTGTATTATTATTTCTCGTTCCATGTCTCCAATCTTTCCTCGGCTTTAATGACATCGACGGGCGGTAAAAAAAGCGGTAATCATTTCTTTACGAACAGAAGAAATACTTTTGAGTTAGCAGTTGAGAGTGGTAAATTGTCTAAAACATAGATTTACTTGTGTAACACGTAGGAAATCTTTCATTTTAATGTTCATGGCAATTTAAAAGTTGATTTAAACCTCAAGTTCTACCAGCGCGTATTGAGCAAGGTCATCAGAGAGAAAGTAATTGGTTCGCCGGATGTAGGTACTAGACCTCGCGGCCTGCTTGCTGTGTATCGCAGTAACATTCGTTTATAGATTTTCATCCTCTTCCTTCTTCAGCCTCATACACAGCAAAAGTCTCGCTCATAATAGGCGCCGTAGTCGCCTGCAAAGATTTACAGAAAGTGAATACAAGAAGGAAGTGTCGTGTTTTGCCTCAGAACCGCTGCTTTAATACGCCTTCTGTCTTTGGGTCCAGCATAACCTTTAGTTTGTGGAGTATGAGAATAGTTTAACGCAGTGGTACCGCCCACTAGTGAGCGTTGAAGAGAACGTAGGGGAATGTTTCTGGTCCAAGGCAAATTTAGGGTGCGTTGAGGACAAACCGCCGCCGTCTGGTTTCCAGTATTATATCCAACTAGCGCTGCATGAAAGAAGTTTCTCATTGCATGCCCATCATATGTAAACAAAAGAGGATTTAGCGTAGTCGGCAAAAATGTTTCTTTTCTCAGTTAATAGTGGAACACGGTGATTTAAGATTGCTGATGGCAATTGAAAAATTAGTGTCACTACACCGAGCTCAGCGCTCTAATATTTTTGTATAATATGTATTTGTTAATCAAACTGTGAAAAGTACACCAATATTGTTAATGTTTTGTGAAATAATTTCACAAATATTCAGTGTTTTTCTATACACGATATTGTAAACTTAACCTAAGAGTCGCGCTATCGAATCACTGTTTCCAAAAAGTGGGAGCATCATGTGCTACATTATTTATTACAAGAATTATAGTAAATGTTCTTTTCTTTCACAAAGGGGCGATGAGTAATTCTTATATGGAAAAAAAGGCGGTTGACGAAAAAAGATCGGGAACGTATGGTTTAACGTATAGCTTCTGTATTTCAGTTAACTCTTCTTATGCCATGTGCAGGAAAGCACAATCTAGTTAGGTGTTATACACTAATTTTTAGGTTTCTTCGAATATAATTTTTTGATGGCAACATTTTATTACTAATTAGCATGATTTTGTGATTTGGATCAAAAGGTTTAACAGATCCTTCCCGTTTTTCTTCTGGTTGAACAAATTATTTTGCTTCATGGGAATTAGACTGTCGTATATGAGTAATTGTTGAATTAAACTGTTATTGATACACCTCTCATATAAGTGGCGATATTTCAAAGCCGACTAACAGGTTAATAAAACGCGTGACTGACTCCCCTGTTCCTCATAGTTCGCTGTCACAGAACTCTTCCAATAATTGTACCTACATGAATCCTCCTCGGGGGTTTTTGTGGGACATTAGTTTTGAACTAAATTTCGGTGCAAAAAAATTTATTTTAATTTATTTTGCCATTCAGTTTATGAAAGTTAATATCGGAATCTCTTTTTTTTTCTTTTTTTTTTACCCTAATATAGTGAAAAGTAAAAAAGAAACAGTTTACTCGGCAGTGAAGAAAACATATGTAGTGTTGTGACGTCTTGCCAAGAGTGTGCAGTGACCACGACAGTTCCTGGTAAGGCCTTGTGACTGACGCGTCAGTCCTTTCCTGTCTAGTCTCTCCGACCCGGACGTTCACCTCCGCAAATGTTAAACATAACACTGCGGTCAGTAGCTTCAGAGGGCTGCAGCGAGAGTACGTGGCCACTTAGTAAAATAGGCCATCTGTAATTTTCAGCAAACGTTCTTGTCTCTTATTTGCGGATGAGCAATGCCATGATCTTCCAACCAAAATTCTGTGCATGGTGTCAGATAAATTTGCATAATTTTAGCAATTAGGTAATCGTTCGGAACCGTATTTTGGCGGTAGGCTGGCATGCTAGTTTAATTATGGCCACAAACGTTTCCACTCACCGTCTCTGGAGGGAGGCGCTGTAATCTCCGCTCCCACAGCGAAACAGTTTTAATTATGTAACTGCTGCAGCCCTTCGGGTACAACCACTTCAGTCCAACAGCGGTGTGGTGTATCGGTGAAAAGAAGCCCGGCTTCTCTCGCCTTACTCAATAGCACAGTCACCATCCCTGTAGTGATTTTATTTGCTGTCGTCCCTTTTATGTGCCTTATCCATTGAGAGATTAAAAGCTGGAATTATTTGATTTAATTTTTTGAGATTGTATTGTACCGCCTCGGGACCTAGTTTCAAATATGTTAATTTCCCTAAAACTTGTAGTAGACTCGATTTACTGTTAGGGTATTTAGCGGCTGTTACGATAGCTATGCAGAAATTTTCCAATTCTCTTCTTTTTCGACCATCGCTTCAGATAATTGAAAGAATTTGTCGCTAAATAAACAAAGCTGGTGCATTTTTTGAAAGAATTTCGTGTTTCACCTCTCGAAGTGACTAATTTGTTCTAGAAATTTAGTTCCGTTCCTTTTTTGTAATGGGAAATGCTGAAACGCGTAAGTAGGTGAAACGAAATTACCATCGGGTCATTGTTCCTTCGCAATGAAATTAACATTCAATGTGTTTCAGCTGTTCTATTTCTCAAACCATATATTCAACATTTGAGCATCATCAGGCCCATAAAACTGTCAGCGAGTGTATTGTGAAAGTCTTGTATACTGTTAGCAATGTTTACTTTTTAACAGCGCGAGACTCCGTGTGGTTTTCTTAACGGTTGGCTGTTTGTACAAGGCGTGCAGTCGTTAGGCATATGTGTTGGGGCTTCCTCATTGATCAGGTATTTTGGCTGTTGCTATAGAAGTGCATTGTTGTTAATCTGATTAATATTCTACTCGAACATGTAACACAAACCGTTGTTAGTATATTTTCAGATTGTATTAACATTATCTATGTGAGGTTATTTAACGGTTGACTCTCCCTACATGTCGCTTGATGTAAAAACGTACGTGGAGCGTACGGTTTGTTGTGTTGATTGTAACCATGTCCCTCTTATGAACTTTTGACTGCCTCAGACTTCATGGTTTCTGGTTGAAATGGTATTGCGGAATAAGCTCTGCTTGCGGTTTAATTATTGTTCCAATAACGACTGCAGTGATGCTTCGGTAATGTTTTGATGATGTTACTACTACAATCTTTGTGGAAAAGTTTCGAATGTCTCTAATTGTTTTTGAAAGGATGGCACAATTTTTTTCTTTTGTCACATTTTGTCAGTTTGCCTTCTTTTGTATCTTATTTCTATTAGTAAGCTCAAAATACATCTATTAATGTTACAGAGGATGTGAAAGTGTTTCAGAACTCCGAAGCGTTTAACACCATTTGCTTGTTTGTCATAACGTCGCCACTTAAAATTAAATTCTTCGTTAGTAATCAGTCCGTTTGTTTTACAGCTCTATTGTAAATTACGAGGAGAATTACAAGTGTCAGTCCCTTCTCATGATCGATCCTGATCCTTCAAATACACCATTGTTCTGATTGAACCACACAAATTTTTGCTGAAGGCATCATTAGACAGAGCAACAGGTTGTGCTTCCGGGATTCCTGTCGTGGGACTGGGAACTGTTACAGCAGGTGAAAGAAGCGGAAATGACTTCACAGAATATGAATGCAATTAACGCTGCTGTTAGACAGGAGTAGGAATGAATAACCGTAAGAAAGTAGCGTTTATTGTGTATTATATTATTGTGTTCATAAGGACAAACAGTCGAGACCAAGCACTGAGCAAGGGTAAAAAAATCACCTAAACAAGGTAGAGCGCGGTAACGAAATAGGTTAGAAGTATTTTGAGTAAAATTTTGAGCACCTCTATTAGTAACAACGATTACTATCTAGAGTACAACTGGTTGCAGCGAAGCCATGGTAATCCCCAGATACAGTGTAAAACTCGACGTCTGTTAGTACGCCCCCAGTTCGAGAATCTGTAGATTAATTTTCACGTGCTCGTTTTTTTTTTTTTTTTTTTTGTTTTTTTTTTGTTTTTTTTTGTTTTTTTTTTTTTTTGTTTTTTTTTTTTTTGTTTTTTTTTTTTTTTTTTTTTGTTTTTTTTTTTTTTTTTTTTAAATTGTAGGTCTAACATCCGGTGAAATGTTCGTGCTTGGGGTTTTTTCTCCCCCCTCTATATTTAGTAGATACATAGCAGTCAGGATGTTAACAGAAGTCTCTAAGAACTGGTACGATAGGAAAATTTCCTGCCCGGCATAAGCTTTCTGAATCAACCCTGAGTGGACCTTAGTTCACATGTATTTTGTATTTTTATGGAAATTATTCGCTCAGGCTTCACTTTATATTTTATCACACTATATAAAGAACTCAGCACTGAACGAAGTAGTCAAAACCTTTAGAGGATTTCGTGGCATACGTTTCCTATATCTTTAGAAATGACTTGAAATTATGTAGCCAATCTTAATATTGCTTGAAAATGGAATTTGTCAGCCAGAACGTTCAAATCTAATTCTTTATTAGGAAATTGACAATTGCTTGCATTGAATATGCAAAGCGCAACAGTATATTCTCATTGAAGAATTTACATTGTAGCTACGCTTAAGATACAGTGTCATTATAGGCTTGATTGTACATTGCAGTATTTTGGTCACTAAATTCGTGTGGCTAAAATTTGGCTGAAGGATGTTATAGTATGGAAAATGGCACCGTTTTACCAAGTATTGATGAGGACACACAGTTGGTCGGTATTTATTTGCTATACTTGGATTATTTAGAATCAAGAGGTTTTATTGATCGCCAAAAACAACATATTTCAATGACTAAGATTCAGTTTTTGAGATATGTATAACTTCATAGTTTAGTTAACTATTAAGAACTGAAGAGAATGATTTCTGAACCCTGTTCCTACCGCCATAATGTACTATCCTTCTTGTAGAATCTGACGGTATTGCTGGTTAGAATTTGCACTCTCGTATATGGTTAGTTTCTGAAAGTGCATCCGATTTCGGACATTAGTAATTGTAATTTAGAAGAATTATTTTATTTTAGACTTTACTCGTAGGGATATGAAAGTTTGATCTCTCGTAACTTCTTCACAATATTCATTCTTCAGTAAAAGTAACATAGTTGGTATGGTATTAATGTGCCTGTGTAAACACATCGCTTATGGGTGGTGGAATATGCTTAGCATGGATAACTTACTTGGATACTTATAAATCGAATATATTATTGGAGATGTAGGTAGCATATGGATTTAACATTATAGGTTGGCGAAGAATACTGGCCTGTAACGAGAAGGTAATGTAGACTGGAAGGAATGGTGAGAAAATTTCAAACCGGAAACACTGTCAACAAGAGTGGCCGTGTGATCAGCTAATTTCAGAGACGTAGATAAGAAAGTGCAATCCGTGTGTTTAGTGTCTGATTTTGTTGGTGCAAACTAGCTCCTGAGTGTGCAGTCAGAGTGTGATCTGTATTGCTGGACTAGTCTGTCCCGTGGCTGTCACGCCCGAGGCAGAGAACCCACAAAAAGAGGCCTGACGTCATGTGCTGAGTCCTGCCTGTCCCTACATCACGCTCTGCGCGCTTCATCTCAGCCTACAGCTAATCGTTATTGTATCTTCGTCATAAATACAAACAGTTGTTAGAAGATGTGGAAAAAGTATATTGATGTAAACTTTTTAAGGTTTCAGAGCTGAATTCCCGGGAACTATAAAGTGTTGCTTTGTGTAGAAATGTGCCGGTTTGTTCCAAGGACAGTTTTCGTTAATTTCATTTATTTTGCTAAAAAAATATTTTCTTGGCGACGGAAAGAGGTTCCCTCTAGAGAAACAACGCTTGAAGTTAAGACTGGGGTAAAAAAAGTATACATCGATGTTTCATATGTGAAAGCATATGCAAAGCGTTGTGATAGAATCAACAAAGACCCAGTTAGTCTTCCCTGGGTTTTTGATAGATGAAAGTTAAAGACGTAGCCCCCTTATTTCTTCTGGATGATGTTGCATTCTGAAGGTATGTATTTTAACATATAGATATCGAAAGAAACGATGTATTTTGAAGTTTGTAGGATTGCTCAGAAACGAGTATCCCCGCTATTGGTGCCCTCAGTAAGAAAAAACGTTTTTGTAGAGTTGCGTTAAACAGCGCTTTTATAGTGTTCCAAAGGGAGAAAGTAACGGTCTGTTAACTGCAGCGCCTTTCGCAAATAGTATTGTTTCACTATGCCATTTGTTTAATTTGCTATCTACCTAATATTCTTTTCAAATGCCTGAAACTTCAAAATCGTAGCCACCCTAGCTAGCTAGCCCTCTTAAGTCGGACTCCCATAATTCTTATTAATATGTCGTCAATTTGTTAGTGATTTGAAATGCCGTTTCAGTTGGCCAAAGCAAATAGAAACCTTGGTAAAAAAAATGGTGATTTTTATAGTGGAAACTTATTAGCCTTTAAACTTGTCACTTTTTTAGTTAGATTGTAAGTTATCAAATATTATGAATGTCAATTAAGCTAATTTGTTTATACAACATAGTCAAATTTTAAAGTAATACTCTCTATTTTTAATTTTAATGAATTTACCTGATGATGATTTTGTGTATATTCTTAACATGGGACCGACTTTAGTTATCCTTTTCTCAGAAACTGTTTTTGCAACTTTTTACTAAAAATGAATTTAAAGACTTATGTGATGTAGACTATTCGAAAACATACCAAAGAATGTATTCCATTAGAATTCACGTAAAAGTAACTCAAAGACGAGACAGAAAAGAAACATGATGGTGGTCCTGATTGATTTTTTTTTTTTTTTTTTTCCTGTACTTGAGAGACAATGTAAAATCCATGAGGAAATTGAGGTTTGAGAACTGCGTCATTCTCGGGTATTGCGGTCACTGTCAACGTGCTATCAGTGGATCTCTAGCTTGTATCCCTCCTTGCAAGACAGTTGTTTGACGACTGGTAAATTCATGCTTTTTCTGCTTCACTTCGCGATTAAATTTGCAAGATAATCAATTTTTCGGTTTTAATGTGTATTCAATTTTCTATTCGGAGCATAATTTTCTATTTCAGACTATAAAATATCAAAGACCACTCAAAAAATTGTTAAAATAGAAATATTTAGATCCTACGAAACTGTTATTACATATTTTAAACCTATTTGAAATTTTTGGGAAGCTGTCTGTACGTATGTCTGCTTAACACAAGCCAGATTGGATGTCATAAGTAACATCCCCGAAATACGTATTAGAATTTACAAAATATGAAACAATGTGTTTTTAGAATTATTTGTTTCGACATGATAGCACAAAAGTAAATTGTAACTTGCATTCTTAACCTATTGGAATTCAAATTTTCAGGTAGGGCCTATATAGTCTGAAACTGACGAATGATAAATTTTGACTAAGTATTTACTCGTGAAATTCTACAGAAAATTCGACTTTACCAAAAAAAAAAAGACTATTTCATGCCTAAAACAAAAAGCGAACATGCGTTGAACTTTCCATGTGAAAATTAGCTCTCTTGGTTTACGTGAAGCATGGCAAATGGACAAAGCAACAAATTTTTATAACGTCTAAGGATTTAACATCCAACAAGAAGGCTTGGTCATAAAAAATTGAATCCTCTGTATACGCCCATGTTAGCGTTTAGTCAGTCTACGATTATACTTTGTAATTTTTAAACTTGCATAATTGCGGTCAGCTTTTACTTTGATAGAATTTGAACCGTTGGCACAAACAGTTTTAATAGATTATTTTCGCAGAAAATATTTTATCAAATTTAGTTTCTATGTAGCATTTCGCGTCATGTTCGCCGAGGGATCGGCAACCAGGATCCTTATAAATCCGCTACAAAGAAAATTTGGATTGTTTGGAATGTTTTTGTAGCAGACGTTTGGAAAATCAACATAAAATATATAAAGGGTTTCTGAACAAATATTGGCTAATGTAAATCTTATCGTTATTTAGAGCAGTTCTACCTAGTAGGTAGTTAATGTAACAATACAGTAATTGAGGATCAAATTCATAGTTAGTCCATCCTTTTTGCGGAAAGTCCGTGATATTTCTAAATCATGCTAACCAGCTGCAGCTTACGCTTCTTTTTAGCGGCAAGTTTTTTGTTTGAGAGAGCTCTCGCATTGTTTGTTTTTGTGATAATCTCCCAGCCCGTCCTGCTGTCAAGAATATGATGCCTCTTATTCCGTAAATTCCGTTTCGATCACACTTGTCTTCAAATTGGAAGGTGATTGTTTTCAGTCTTCTGCAGCCATTAAGAAAATAGGAATTTTGGGAAAAGATTAGTTTGCTTGTTACGCTGACAATTTTAATTTTTAAAAACTTTTTGAAATGCACATAAGTTTCTAGTCATTACCAATAGTTTTAATGAAGTAACTAGCTACGGAAAACGGGACACTTATGCATTCTTCAATATTAAAATCTCGCTTCACTTTCAACGACTCCTACAGCCTCGAAGCGTAGATCTTGTGACTAACTTTTCTCATTTCTGTGCAGAAACTCTGCTCTTAGATTGCTGGAAATTGGCCTGTTTTGCAGAAAAGAGTTTTAATTTGGCTGCAGTGTTGTACATAAATTTTATTTTGTTTACGAAAATCAGGCATTTAAAGTTCGGAGCCAATTTACATAAATGACAGCCCTTGTCGCTATAAGAAAATTACTTCAGACAGGTCGGATTTCTGGAAGCGACGTTGAATTTAGCTGTCAAAGCCTCTAGTGGATTGTATGTTTTAAAAAGCAACCGCGTCACTAAAACTGATTTCGTAACTTGAAATTGTGTTTATATTTAAACTTAGTTTGAACAGTGCTTCCCGATGCCAAAGTTGAATTTGAGGTTTGCAGAGGGCACCCGTATAGTTGCTTTAATGCTCACTAGTGCCATTACTCTTTGAAGCATAATTCAGTTAACACGACCATTAATCCTGCCTGCGAGGGTCACCTTTGTACAGCAAGGGATAATGGTTAAAACTTCGTAGTCTGCTCTCACATAACCTGCTTTGTTAAAAGCTGTGGCTGCTAACCAACTACTCCACTTTAGAGTCTTAAGTACTACTAATCATGCGTCTTATATCTCCATTTTTATGTTGTCCACGTTTTTTTCATGGTCTGTCGTCGATCGGTACATTGGGGAGTTTGAGGATTATAAGTAGGGTTCGGATCTTTAGGACAAGTCATATTTTTCCTGCCTTCTTTTTGAGCTGAAATGCTGAATTAAACATTGATTGGACGTTTATGATTGTATTTTAACGTGTTTTACATAGCATAAAAATACATATTCAGGTCATTTTCCCATTTTTGGTCATGTTACGATAATATTTAAGGTCATATTGTGAGGAAAATCTGGTAATTTTTTAGTAAAACCGAGAATTCACTAGAATTTATAGATGAGCAGAAATTATGATAAAATTGATAATTATTTGCAGGACTGTACTCGTATTATACATTTGAGGAAAAAACAAAACTAATTGTCACTGAATTGACCAGAATTCACCAGTCAAGAATTAGTTATACATTAGGGACCGTTCATAAACAACGTAGCTCCATTTTGCCGTCCTGTGAACCCGTTCCGCCCTCCCCCAAGTGTAGCATGTAACTTTTTTCCCCTATTGATTCCAGAAGACATTTTGTACTGTTTTCTCTTGTTAGACTGTTGAAAAAATATGTACGGAGATAATTACATGACCGAAATAAATATTTACATGCTGTTGTGTGTTCTGTACTTCATTTTAAGTGTGATGAGAAACAATATGAATGAAAAGCTACGTAGCTTTGCTTGGAATCACCGACCCCGCCCCCAGCGTAGGTTTCCAGCCAACCCCTCCACCCACCTAGACCGAGCCACGTAGTTTATGGGCGGTTCCGTATTGTCACTCTCTAAACATTAATGTTCCGCCAGCCTTTTAATCTCTACAATCTAGCAGCAACATGCCTGTGTCGATCCGCGTCAATCAATGCCTCATTGTCACCAATTCTTATCAAAATAATTCCTTAGTCAATGTTAAATCTGGAGTTGATCAGTGAGTACCGCTATGCTGATTTCCCCCCAACCCCCCTTGAACGAGCGATGGTATGGAGTTACCTGAGGAATTTGGAGTGGAGTATTTTAGTACAGACGAAAGAGTAGTTCTCTGTAAAAATGTGAATTTAAAGCGACTTCGACAAAGCTATTTAAAATTTAATTTCCCAAAGGTGCAATGAGTGCCCGGTAGCAAAATGCAGTGTGAAAGCGACACTACTAGATAAATGATGTGTAACTGAGCATCTTTTTGATGTATAGTAAGTTTAAAAGTTTGGTCATATTTCGTCATTGTGAGGTTATATTTACCCTTCTTTAAGGTCATATTTCTCTTTTTATGGTCTGTAAGAGGGAGTTTAAGAGCAAAATTTCGTGTTCAGTCTGCTTACACTTGCCAACCTTAAGAGTAAATGTACCCGCTTATTTGTCAGTCTTGAAACTTGATAATCGATAACTCTGGTATCTGTACTTTCAGATATCCTCATTATGTGATCCGCAAATTTCGCTGGTTTGGTGGATATTAGAGATAAATGGGTCAGTGGTTAAATAATGTACGCGCAAATCATAAAGAATTGTACTTGTGAACTGAGTTTAAGAAACGGAATCTAGCTTTGCTACAAACTGAAAGTTTTTACAGTCGTATCTAAAATAAAACTGATGGGATATGAAAACCTAGCTGTGGTAGCGTAGTTTTTAGACGTTTGTTGAAAATAGATTTAAACTTTCATCTTTCCTGCTGAAAATCGGGGTTTCATTTACACAAGTAATTCTGTTTACAAGTCCTCTTTCCTACTACGGCGCAAGAATTTTGCTAATCAAGCGATGTTTCTAAAATTTGACAACCCTTTGACTATGAACAAAAAACGCATTTTAATTGCTAGTTCCTAGAAGGGTTATGTTCATTATAAAATGGGCAGCGCTGCCGTAAACAGTTCCATCCCAATCTATTGCGTACGCATTCAATAAATAAGATTTTAGTTCATTTTTAACTGTTAAAACAGTTAACTTTTAATCTTTGCCCTATTACATTAGTTACTACCATAATTTTGTCTCACAAGTTTGGCTTTCGCTGTCTTAGTTGGATGTTACGATCTGCGTACATGGAGTTTATTTCCCGATTGATTTTATTTCTAAAAAATGTTTCTTTTTAGAGATTACTACACGTAACGTTTTTCCATGCTTCAATTAAGACTGTTTCTGTCTCAAGATTGGAATGCGAAGCGCATATAAAAGCAGTTGCTTGTTCACTTCGCCGATGTGTTTTCTTGCACTTTCAGACTAGATTAGCGTTCTCTGAATTTGGATCACAATCTCTTGTGTGGTGGAGAATGAGTAACAGATACCCACGTTTGAAAGACAGTTTCACGTGTGACCACCAAACTGAATCATTAATATTAAGCTAATTCAAATAAATTGATTTAAAACTTTAGCTAGAAAACTGTTGCAATATTTCAATAAATAAAAAACATTGCATTTTTGTAGGACATATGAACTCATTAGATCAATCATAAAATTTAGAATTAATAACGGCTTAATTGCGTCCAAATGTACACGAACTGTTGTAGATTGATCGCTCCAGTATCAAATTAACTACTTATTTCGACTAATATTTCAGAAGTCAGTTATCAGGAAAATTGATACAAAGTTTAGGAAGGCGTCGTTGAATGCATTTGTGCATTTTTTGCAGCCTCAAACTATAAAACGTTCATTGTCTCAAATATTTGTATATCACTACTTACAATAAAATATTTCTTACTGTAACAGCGTAGAATTATGTAAAGTGTGTTCTAATGTCGACATGAAGAGCTATTGCATACCGCCGTTGCAAGGTTAATACGATTTAACAAGTTGCTGCAACAGATAACACTTAGCGAGGAAATCGCATAATACGCACTCCTCCGATTTTTGGATGAGTGTGTTTAATCTTGGGATGAATGGCTAGTGGTGTTGCACGCGTGGGAAGTTTAATGCTGCCATGAATATGCTAACGGCCGCTACCGCTCCTCACTTGACGCACCGTCCTCCGCTTCCTTACTCAGCAGTCTGCCACACGGATCCTGCCCAAATAGTACCAGGGTTCATTCACTACTGGCTCTACAGTGATCAGTGTAATCTGGGTTAAGCTTGCATTGTCTGTGGATCAGTTGTTAATGTTGAGCGCATCATGTATAGTGCTTGTTGAAAAAGTACTGTAGATGTAAATGGAAGATCGAGTAATTTATCGTCTTCAACAAAAATTTCTTTTCGTCAAGTCTAAGCTTTAAACAATCGACTTATACTTTTCACATCACAATATTCTTAATCTAAAAAGAAATGTAAATTTTGCTGGTAGCGTTTCTTTCTGAGGGGAAATTAATCGAACAATGAAGAAAAAGCTTGTTTTGATGAACGGCTTGTATTTGATACTCTTTACTTTCTGATTATCACTCAGGCCTTCATAAAATCGACTCATGTATATGATTGGTTTGGAAACTTTTAAATTAAACGCTTCTTGGTGTTTTTTGGACTTTTTAAGGCATTAGAAAATTCTATGGATGGTCTTAGGATCTGGTGCCGCTCATTCCGCCTCTTTCGTTGCGGGACCTTCCGGTTTAACGCGTAGTTCTGGCGTACTTCTACGATCAAAGAGATTACTATAAAATTTTCTGGTTGCTTTGGGAGCTGAACCCAGAACTCCGAATTTTAAAGCTAGCACCTTAACCACTTTATTATTATTCCTGGATATACAGAAAGATAGAACATTTTCCACAACCAGTCCCCACTTCCTTAGTTAAAACAGTCCAAAATTCATGTCTTCGGCTAAGGTTTCCATTCTTCTCCTCTTCTCTGTGCATTGCCAATAGCTCCTCTAGCTAGTATTGGAGCAGCTTGTAGCGACCCTCTGAGATTAAATTACGAAGTGTTTTTTCCCTTTTTCTTTTCTTTTTTTTTCCTATGTAGATGAAAAATTTGTAATTCAGTGAATCTAACATCTATAAGAAAATGCTAATAAAACGCTCGCATGCATTTCCTCCTCTCTAGAAGCGTAAAATTTCCGCATCGAATACCCCTGTGTATCTTGAATTCCCTTCCAATCGCCCGTGAAACTAGTTGGTCATGAGTTTAAACTATTTTATCTATCCACCTTATAAACTACCTGAAAACTTAAAAATTGGCTAAAAGGAAGAACAGATACAACAAAGATTTTTACCGTCAGGAAAATGTTCACAAAAGTGAATTCAATGGTATTTCAGTTTAACGTGTTTGTGTTGATAATTTGTAAGTTCATGCAGTTAAAAGTACTGTGATATTCGTTGGTGGTTGAATATAAATGGTTATGTTGTATTTTGATTCCATTATTAGACTTCTCTAAATTTATGCATGCTTATTAACCCTTTGTTTCTTTTTAAAATAATTTTAAGTTTAAATATCATTTAATTCTGCTGTGGGTGAGAGAGGACAGCTGTGCTGTGGCGGGTTTAGCATTGTGAGCTGTGTGCAGAGGGTGCTTGCTCTGATTTGACGTGCTGTTTGTTGCCACTGCTTAAGAGTCACCGCGCTCAGACATTAATCTCCGCATGTCATGACTGAGAAACGGTGCTGTTAACGCCTGTAGCTGCCAGCCTCATTTGAATATCAACAAAACCGCAGCATAGCTAATTAAATCATTGGTTGTAAGCACCAGAAATCGATAGTTTTAGCGAAAGATAGAGATCTTGACTCGATGGTCATTTTTGCAACCCTTCATGTTTAAAAACATTGGTGTCTAGATTGGTAAAATCTCTAATTAGAATAAGACTATATAGTAGAAAGTCTGTTCATTTAAAATATTTTGGAAAAATTTTGGGCCATTGTTCATAAGCTATAGTGTAGGTACTGTACCTACTTTTGAAATCTTTGTCACTCCGTGTGTCTGCTTGTATGAACTGGATTCGCGCAAAAATTACTTGTTGGGTTTTGATGGCGATTCGAATAATGTACAGTCCATGGTTCCACTAAAATAGGGTAAGTTTCATTTTGATGTGTCAAAACGCTGGATAATTGAAAGTAATATAAATTTGATATCCATTTTTGCTGCACATTATTCAAAAAAACTAAGTAGAATTTTGATGCGGTTTTGAGAAGTGTGATGTCTCCAAGAGTAAGATGTTTATTTTGATGTGAGATCGAAAAGAGTATGATGTTTTAGTTTGATTTTACGTCGAAAGTTGAGAAATTAATTGTTCACAATTAGTATTCATTTAACGGGTCAAATCAAATCCGATTTAATCATATTAGCTACGCCTTGATGTTCCGTGGTTCGGATTCTACGTTAAACTGTAGGTCCAGCCACGAAAAACGGAATGCGCGGCAAATTTAAACTGTCACCAAGTCGCCAGAGTATACGAATTAATTATTGAATAGAAAACTTTTGTATTTTTCAGTCCTTTTATCCTGTTTATTGTGCCTTGTGTGAGCAGTCCTTCATTCGCCCGTGTAGTTTACTCCATGGCACGAGCTGAGACGGTGTACTACTACTACTGCTGCTGCTGTTAGTTTGTGTTTGCCTCCCCGTCAGCAGCTGTCTGGAGCAGAGTACCCCCAGGCACGAGTCCCATTGTCCCCGCGAGCTGGGTCGCACACCATCCGCTAAATCGATACCGCCAACCGGCTCAGCAGTCTGCGATCTCTACGCGTGCTGGTCTGAACCAACAAAGCGTCAAGCACGATCAAAGAATACCACGCCTGACGCAAAACATCTTTTAACCTCGGAACAAAGACGTCTGAATAGAGAACCTGTAACAAAAAATGATTTATTCACATTGATCATTAATGGGCACAGCTTCGACAGATTTGATTTCTGAAAAGCACAACCGATAGATTCTCAACGTAGAAAAAAATTTAGAACTTTATTCAAAAATACCTGCAACCTCTGTTAACAGGCAAAATTATAACATTCTCACATCCCTAGGAAACACAGACTAACATATTGAATACTGTGGTACTATCAATCTAACACGTTCATTAACTAGGATATAAAAGGAGGAAACTGAGATTATTTGGAGTCTATTTTGTACGTTAGAAGCAGTTTTGACGATTGTTATTATGACTGGTCAAGAAAAATTACGCTAGTGGTGATTATAACGTTGCGAAAATATTCTTTTTTTTTTTAATTTTAATCCGAAAAATAGTATATAAACATAAGCCTAAACTACAGAAACGGAAGTACAGCTTTGAGGCATATAATCAATTGACTGTAATAACCTAAATGTTAATAACAGCTAGAGGTCGAATTTGGTTATAGTTACCTCCACTGATTACTTACGGTATTTAACTAACGCTCCGAGATGTGGGAATGCCTGTTTTGTTAGTTGAGGTACGGCTGAAATATCAAGTACGCGAAGCAGGTTAGGACTTACCTTGATGGATAGTTTGAAGAGATTAATACGAGACGCTGAAAGAACGACTATTGCTTAAAATCGGCACTACAATGCAGATAAATTATTCAGACTTCACTTCATGGGAGTCAAGCTGTTCTTAATAATTTCATCTTACCAACCGAGAAGACATGGTGGGCAATCAAGAGAGGGAAGCAAATCGAACATCAGCCTCGCATTAAGGAAAAATGCCGAAAAACGTTGAAAAGCTGATATTCCACTTATTCTTAATATCGCTTTTCTTGTAATGAGAGTTTGAAAGCCTGAGAATCTCGTGATGCTTGCTCGAAAGTCATTGTCCTTGTTTTCTGACTAATTACTACTTGTCATTTTCAACAAGTTGATCATAGTTGTACGTCATGAAAGGAAACATTCGGGTCAAAAAATTCTTTCTGTTGTATTGCAATGTTACATTCATGGATGTTGTTGGCGATAACAATATGGAATGTGGAACGACAGATATTTTTGCATGTCCTCTTTAACTGAAGTTGCACACTGAAAGAAATTTACATTTGGACTCGTTTGAAGGAAACATCGTAATGCGGGTTGTAATTGATGCTACTGGTGACTAACGAAGCAATTAAGCGTAACAAGGGGGCCAGAAAACAAGGAATTTTTGCAGGGCCTGCTGTGAAACTTGTATTCTGAATCTTTCAACATCATAGTCTCGATTGCTGACGTATTTAAAAACGTGGCACGCACTTGTCAGTGTCGTCTTCCCATACTATCCAAGTAATAAAGAAATCTTTTCGGATTCAGAAATGTCATAAACGATAATATTGTCGGAAACTGGCTTTGCAAGAACCAGAAATTGGTGGTGGGAAACCGAATAGAGAAAACTGATAGCCCAGTGTGAAGTAGACTTTTTTTTCCTGTTGGATTTATGCGTCGTCTAGGTCATTAGAGGCGAAAAAGGACTGGGGACAAGAAACGGAAAGGATTTCTGCTATGGCCTTTTGAAGGAAGCATTCTGGCATTCGCCTGGAGTGATTTGGGGAAACCATGGAAAACGCAAATCTGGACGCCCGGACAGGGATTCGAATCCGCGTCCTCCCGAATGAGAAGTAAAAACCGTTCTCACGCATACCAACTAAGTCTTCCGCTCACAATATGTGTGTACTACTTCAGTACGCTTTAGATGTTTTGTTAGCAATGACGTTATTCCGCTTTAAAATTCACACTACTGAAGTTAAAATAAAGTTACTCGAGGTAGCAGTGAGAGATACCAAAATTCGAGACTCGTTAACTAAGTTAATGGTGAAAGGTACGTTGGTACGATACCATCGTAATGTTATGCTGCTACCGGTTGTTGTTAAGGTAAAATTGCAGGTCGCATGGAAAGAGAACAAAGTACATTTGATTGAGTTAAGGAATTGGGAGAAAGTGTTGTAGCAATGCGTGACATCTCAGACTTATTTTCCTCTCTGTTGCTGAGAACATAATTCCAATAATTAAATATAGAAAATCGTAGAATTGTTCAAGACATTTTTCATTTTCCCTTTATAGTAGACAATTTCATAGCACCAGGACGAAATATTTGTCATGGAGTGGATACGTTAATTACCTTTAAGTAGTAATTAGTGTAACGCCATCTCCCTGCACGCAGCTACCCTCCCACACTGGTTGACACACTACACTGGTTGTCATGCCTCGTTTTCCTGTGGCTGTGACCACCCTGTAGCGTTCATTCTCGCCTCACTACTCCTCTCTGATGTTCGCCAGAGCTCTTATTATAGACCTGTTGGGTTCCAGAGGGGAGCCTCTCAGCTCCGCGCTGCAGCTTCAAAAAAACTGTTCGCGTTTAGCCCAAAAACTTAAGACATTCGCATGAACATTACAGATGAAATAACTCGACCGTTCTGATCGTTGTTTTTGGTTATTATAATATTTCTCTGACGGAAGTGTCGGTGCACGAATATTACGACAAATTATGAGGGCAAACCTTTTTTTTCGCTCAAGGATGATGTTTGAAATTTTAAAGTATTTAAGGCGTTGAGTTAAAGGTTGGATGCGTTTCGTGTATTAGATAGTTAAAACTATATGTTGAAATTGGGTCTAACGAATATGAATTTCCCTTAAGGAGTCTCAAGATTTTTCCGGCAAATTGACATAAGAGGCATTCGGGAGGACGCGGGTTCGAATCCCCGTCCGGCATGGTTTCCCCTAATCAGTCCAGGCAAATGCCGGGATGATTCCTTCCGAATGGTATGGCCGAATTCCTTTCTTTTACCTTCAGTCCTCTCCCGCCTCTAATCACCTAGACGTTGACGAGGCGTAAAGTCGTAAGGTAAAAAAGAGAACCCAGTCCTTCGAAAGAAGTGCCGTATATGAACTGGATTTATACATCCCCCATTAAAGACAGAAATAATTCATGCCTGATGTCATTGCATTTAGTCAGCGATATGTAACATTCTTTAGGTGTTCAGGTTGTTGGATTAGATGTTTATAGATTGATGCAACCAGTGTTCCAGACTTCCAGTACATGATTGGACATACCTTCTAAAATAAATTAGTAATGAGTACAGTGAAGAATATAATGTAATTTAACGATAGCAAGAATCCCGACACTATATGGAAATGACCATTATGTGCTAATGATGGGTGCGTCTCGGCTGTCTTTTCGGAGAGATAAACAAGGTGGTGTGAATTTTCTTAAGGAGAAATCGTGAAGCATAACGTATGTTGACCATTCATAATCAAACTCTGCACTATAGCCCTAAAATATCGAACTTTCCTAGTTAGCAGATTGTGCACCAGTCTTGGGTGAAATCTCTGCAGTGAGTATGGAGTGAGTTGTATACGATACGATTGACAGTGATTTATCCGTTGGATGGAGATGTTAAACTTCGTGGAGCGAGTAAGCGTAGATGAACTATGACATCTATCTTCGTTCATCAAATACACAACATACTATACCTCACAGGCCTGTGCAAGAAGGCACTAACTGCTCTTTATTTGTCCTATAATTCCATTTACAGCTATCACATGCCAACCGCTGATCCCGCTTTTATATAGTATGAATCTAACACCATAATAACTAGGCATTACAACAGGACTGAACAGGCGCGTCGTCAATGTAAACATGTCTTGCTTATCTCTGGTTATAGCAGTAAACAATTGCTGAAAGTCGTGATTGTTCTAAGACAAACAATTAACTGATAAATGGTAGTTCCGGATAATCATTTCAGTTACCGCTAAGAGGACGAAAGATGTAAATCAAAAATCCATTTAACGTTCCTTCACTTTCCTGTATTCTTCCCTGTAACCATTTCTTTTTGCGATGACGTTCGGTGAAAAATGTCTCCACCTGATCTGTCACTTGGTACCAGACTTGTACCTCTTTTCAGTAAACATCAGTCGCCACGTAAGAAGTAGGGACATCAAGCTGTAAGCACGTGTTTTGTACTAGGAATTGAACTTCACAAGTGGTAGTGCTGTGAAAATTAGTTTTGCAGAGGGCATTTTGTAATTTACTTCATGGTTAGTTTGTGAAACCATAACTTTTCCATTTAGCAACATAATGTTGCTTAGAATAGAATCTCAAAAACACTGACACGGATTATCAGCATAACACGTATTTGTTGGGCATGGTTTTATAGTTGACTCGGATAGTTACAAAGGACTAAAGACAGAGTTAATATTTCAAACTGTCTGTGTGGAAGTTTATTGGTCCCATTCATTGATGGCTGCTAAATTTTTACGGAGTTGCGCCTTGTTGTAACAGAGCTCTATATTGATCAGCTATTCCGACTTTCCTTTGTACAATGGGTTGTTGTCCATCATGCGGAGGTGTAGTAACACCCAGAAATTGTAATAATGACTCTGCATTATACACTGCAGAGCAACTCTCCACAAGGTCACTTTTAGATGTTTCAAAGTTCATTATTACCTTTAATTCCCTCTAGCCCGCCCAGGCAATTTACCCAGCGGATGGCTTAATTCAAGATGTAAATGATGCAGACACTTTCTACTATATTAGCCTCGTTATTAAATCCTCTACTGAACTTGGTATTATAAAGCCTAGCTACTGGAACTAAACATTTCTTGTCAGCAATAAGTGATGGCAGCATTGCTCACTTTTCCATCCCCTTGATTTCTGATGGTATCTTTATTAGATTTTGCCACCACCACGTTACAATGTCACTGTTGAACAACCAGTTTACTGCACGTATGCTAATTCACAGTACAATTGTACCCAATTCCATGTTGCCATTTCTTATTACGCTTAAATAATTAAGGAATTTAACCTCATTAGAAAAAGTGCTCGTGCCCAACGGGATTATTATTTTCTTTGTGGAGCCATACATAACTGAAGATGATCGGCTTGTTCGCCGTTCATATACTGACAAAATCTGTACAATTACTTGCATAATGATTCATTTATGACTGCTATACAAATTTCATAGACAGCTGATGGTATATTATTCTTTTCTATTTATACGAGATTCTGCCCATCGTCGCTTACATAACAACAAAGTGGTTGTTTTTTCTTGCAATAAAAGTAACACTGTACTGAACGGTGTCATTACCTAAGCGACGAATTTACAGGTTTGAACTTGCATGTAAAGTAAAGCGGCCTATTCACGGTCCAACTTATAGAACATCCGCGTAGAATTACCGTAGGATGCGCTCACCCATTCACGCTAGTAGAAGGGGTCCCACAAAGCAATGTTCCAAGCAATCCTTTCCCCTCATAGTTTCGCGCGGCACACCATGTGTCCTTATCGCACACTCGTAGGATGTTTCCTCCTATAGCTTCCTCCAATAACTTCTGCTTGTTAGATAGCGAGGACTCTTTTTGGTTGCTTGGGAGTCGACGTCCAACACGTCCTACATGTAGTCCTGTAACCCCTTTCACGGTCCATCAAGAGTTCTTTATCAAAAATCCGTTTTTTTTTTAGCTCTACAGTGTACAAAAATTTCAAAACCTCACGTGAGATTTCCGTTGACCCACCCTCCCCCTTGGTGAGGTTTCGCTGGACCTTCCCCCCCCCCTTTTTTATATCACCTCACGTAATTAATGGACGCCCCCAAAGGCGGATGGCGAGCTCGGAACTAAGCATGGTGGGCAAACGCTAACGCTCTGGCCTCGCATTCGGGCATCCAGATTTGGGTTTTCCAAGGTTTTCCCAAATCACTCTAGGCGAATGCTGCCCTTAACCCTTTATAGTACTTGGTACAATAGTGTACCACTTACTTATAAAAATATGTATCTCACAGGTGTTTTTGGTACACCAGCGTACCGCTTGTTCACTGCCTTCTAAACACACAGCAGTATCATTCTGACATCTGTTGGCGTGCTTGTAAACTACGTTATAGGTTGTGTGTGCACAAATATCTTTGATCGGTACACATGTGTACCAGTGACCTTTAGCTACATCGCTGCATTGTAGTTGTGGAACATTTTGTGAATTTGCCAGCAGGAACAGGAAGAGAGAAAGCTGTTTATCATTCGTAAGTATAGTATTATAACGTGACTATAAAATACAATGGCTTACGATCGTAATTTTCACCTCTCTACATAGTTTTTAATCGCTAATAACTTCGTGCTGAAGCCTGACGCAAGAAAATGGGAGTTTTTACTTGTATTTTCTGTTTTCATGCTTTTAGTTACACTGAAAATAAACATTTTCTCGAAAACTACTGACATTATGTGATTGTTCTTGATAAACAATCACTAGAGAATTGTTTGCCGAAAGATAATATTGAAGTAGATACACCAATAACACGCAAATTTCACGCCATTGCAGGAAGTGCGGAAGTGGGTGTTGTTTACTTGTATTTTCTTTCTTTCATTTATATTTTACTTACTTATTCACTTCGTGCTTTCAGTTAAAATTAAAACTCACATTTTATCGAAACTATATATTACCTAGCAGATTTAGATAATCATTTACAACAAAGCACTATATCGAAAAATAATACTGAAGTGGAACTAACAATACATATAGTAACAAAAGGCTTTACAACACTTTCAGGTCATGAAGGGACTTACAGAAAAGGAAATTGAAGAGTTACTAAATTCATTTGCTGATGATCAAGTGTATGATTCGGAAGAGGGAGGAGATGAAGATGCCGAAGATTTACTGCCACTAAATGTGCATGGATCGCCACGCAAGACTCGTGCCACTGGATCTACGTCTACATTAGCAGGATGCTCACAACAAAATAATGAAATATCATCTCGAATAGCAAACGACATGGAAGTGTGTAACGAGGGAGATGACGATCTTTCATCTGATGATTCAACTGTGGTACCCAGTAAAATGTTAGAAAACGAGATTTTGCCCCAGACCATTATTCAAGATACAAACATTTCGTGCTCCGAGTCAGAATCTGACTCTGATGAAAATTCTACTGAACAGTTTCGTTGGTCTAACCAAGGGAAGATGCCCATGAAATTTAGCACTTGGCAATTTCAAGAACCCTATGGTCCAAAATTCGACACAGATAGTAAGTCTCCATCTGGAATATTCTTCTCTTTTTTTACATCAGATGTTTGGCAACTCATAGTGGAACAGTCCAATCTTTATGCCACTCAAACAATGAGTACAGATCTCTGTTCTACATATGAAGAAATCAAAGCTCTATTTGGAATTCTCATAATAATGGGATTCCATACGTTGCCAAGTATGAGGCTATATTGGTCGAATGACCCCAATTTTTATGTGGAAAGAATTGCTAGTGTCATGAGTGTGAAGCGTTTCCTAAAGTTGATTCGATGCCTTCATGTAAATGATAATGCCAAAGCTCCAGCTCGTAATACCCCAGAATTTGATAAGATATTCAAAATAAGGCCCCTGATAAGTTTTTTACAGGAATCATTTCCATCTTTCTTCTGTCCATCACGACACATTTCAATTGATGAAAGCATGATCAGGTACAAGGGCAGAAGTACATTGAAACAGTACATGCCCATGAAACCAATAAAAAGGGGATTCAAAGTTTGGGTTGCTGCATGTGCAGTTTCAGGTTACATGATAGGATTCTCTATATACACAAGTAAATCAGATTCTGGGGAAGTTACTGTTGGTTTAGGTGAAAGAGTGGTTCTTGAGCTAGCAGAACCATTTTGTAATTTAGGCTATTGTTTCTATTTTGACAATTTTTTTACCTCCTTTCCACTTCTGAAATGTCTATTAGACAAAAATCTTTTTGCATGTGGTACAATTAGGTCCAACAGGAAATATTTTCCGAAATCTGAACTGAAGGCTGATAGGGTACTGAAACAATCTGAAAGTGATTTCATGCAGTCCAATGACATAACAGTGTGCAAATGGATGGACAGGGGAAAGAAAGCAGTATGTGTTGCAAGTTCCATGCACAATCCCTCTCATATGACAACTGTACAACGCACCAATCATAAGGGTGCCAAGGAAACAGTTCAATGTCCTAATGCAGTGGCATCCTACAATAAGTACATGGGTGGTGTAGACAAGTTTGACCAATACATGGCTGCATACAATATAGGGTGGAAATCTCGCAGGTGGTGGATGCGAATATTTTATTACATGGTTGATGCTGCTATTGTCAACAGTTACATTATTTATCAAGAGAACTGTAAAATGCAGGGCAAGAAAATGTGGATGACACACCTAGAATTTCGTTCGCAATTGGCAAATGAACTAATTGCAGATTTTACCTCCCGAAAAAAATGTGGACATTCTCCTGGAAATTCATCCACTCACAAAAGAAGGAAGGCTGTTGTCAATGCAGTTCGTTTTACTAATGTTGGTACCCACCTACCTGAAGTTGGAAGCAGACGACGATGTGCTCATTGCAGCACAAAGAAAGTTCAAAAACGTAGTACACTGTGCTGTAAAACGTGTAAAGTAGCACTATGTAAAGGGTGTTTTATGCCTTTCCACAAGTCACTGTAAAAATCGTTGAAATTTCATTGTTTCAATTGCTGAAATCAGGATTTTTGTGTATATTGGCATGTATATTCATATTCATGTTCATATAATCATTAAAACAATGTTTATTGAATACTGTGTTTTACTTTAAAAACGTGGTACATATATGTACCACTGCACACTGACGGAACGTTGTTGTCTTTATAGGGCAGTGGTACACATATGTACCACCCTATTACCAACGATAAAAAGATTTTAAAATTTTTTTAAAATATTTTTTTGGATAACAGAGACCATCAAGACCTCTAAAAACTGTAAAACAAGGGAAAACGTTGTTCTTTTTTTTTTTGCCCTATAAAGGGTTAAAAGGCCATGACCGAATTTCTTCCTGTTCCTAGCCTTGATCCTTTCACGCCTCTAATGACCTGAACGTCGACGAGGTGTATAGTAATAAGCAAAAAAAGTAAAAAAATAATCAATATAGCATTATTATATCGAAATAGACTTTTGAAAAAAGATAGAATTTGGCATAAAATATATAATTATTTTGATTTTAAATTTATTTTTCCATCTCTGCATACACATCCACAAAGATGATCTCCGTTACAACCATAACGTAGACATATGCAGATATTTGACACCAGCCAATTAAGTTTTGACTTTTATATAACCATGGTCAAAATGTGTAAATTTTGTAGAAGTAACAAAAATTGGAAAAACAGCTATTAAAGAAACCAATATTGCGTGATAAGTGCATCCACCCACATAACGTTACAACCGTAAGATAAGAGTATTTAGAGGGTGTGTCTAGTATAACTTATTTTAACTCCGGTTAATGTCTGGTGTTACTTGTTAGTATAAACGCAAGAACCAAATGAGTATTCTAGATTCACATAGCATTAAGAAATAAAACTCGTTAAAGTATTAATGGAAGTTGTGGCATATAGATCTAAAAAGCTACGATTATTGCTTATATATTTCGAACATACGTCCTAACGTCTGTTAGATTCTCAAGTAAGCTGATACATTGGGAACTGTTATATTATAGAATAGTTTAATCCGGTTTTTGATTAAAATATCAATTTCATTTTGCCAAAGTCGCGTTAGTCACGTGTGGTCTTCTAAGAGCCGTTAAGAGGCAGCCTCGTCATTACAGGTCAGGGCAAGGTCGTCTGGCTTCCTTTTAAATTCAGGCGCAGCTCTTAATGATACGTCATCACCTGCCGGATGTACGGTAGTCCACTAGCGGCTAAGAGTAGAGGTGTAAACGGCATCCTTCATTAATAGTTAACTTTACAAAAGGTCTCCCTTTGTGAGCAATTGCAAAATGACGTTAATCACCAGTCAATGCACTCGAATTCTCTTCCGGATTTCGGTTTTCCACGGTCTCCGAAATAATACCGGGCGAATGGTTGGATGGTTCCTCCCCGCTCCTTACCTTTTGAGGGAGCTTAGTTTATACCGGCCTTTGTCTGTACCGCATCCCTTTTGGGCTATTAGGCTCATACTGCAATTCCTCGTCTACTAGTCATGTATTCAGATACCCAAGTTCTTCCCCTATATTTCACTGTTCGTGGCCGTATGTAGTGCAGTAAGTTCCCTGAAAGGTAATGCCGACATTATGCCTTCTAATTTTTTCACAAATATTGCAGATATTACCTACTACTAAATTTCGTTAGTCATTTCTGAAAAGGTTAGTAACAGATTTAATAGCTTCTGGATAGTTTTTTAGGTAGCTCCACTCCTGTTGGTCTGACTAGAGAAGCAAAATTTCTACGAAAAATCAATTTTTTTTCTGCAAAAAAGCTAAATTCAAAGAAAAAGAAATCTTAGAAATTGAAACAAGAAGTTTCATTTTGTGATGCGGAATATTTGTGGTTTGTGTTGTTGACTTAAATATATATTACTAGCTGTTACCCGCGACTTCGTACGCGAGGATTTAGAATTTGATTGCTAGAATTAGATATACAAAGCTGAAAGTTACGCAAGATATGTCCCAAACAACACTGAGTCGGCATAATATGACGGGAACGCCATCGATATACCATTCTACCGTCGAACCTGTCTCATGACTAAATCTGTTGTTCATATCGGAAAAAAGTATCCTATTTCCTTCCTAAATACAAAGTATTTCCTTGTCATCGGTATCCACATGAAGTCATCAAAATGTAAAAAAAAGACTTACTTTCGCATATATAATATTATTAGTTTAGATGACACAAAAACTGCCTGTGGAACCAGTGTAGCGTGAATAAAATAATCGCTTAGGGCACTATTCTAGTGCCTACGATTTTCCAGAACCATGGTATCCTTACTACAAAATCCCAGGCTTGGCTCAAACTATGAAAAACAATTCTTTAAGATTTTTGCCCCCAATGGGTTTTTGAACCAGAAGCCACACGGTAGTTTTCTTATAAATCAAGCACCGTGACACTGCGCTACCACTGCTCTGTGTCGCTACGTCTTAAGCCGCGTTCCCACGATCTCTTGTAACGGAGGCGGGACGGGACCTCATTAGTCGAAGTGTAGGGACGAGCGCGCGCCGCAGGTTAGCCCTAGCTTACCTCGCCGCCACCTCCCCACTACGTTGCCTAGTGTCGTTTGGCACAGAGCACTTTACAGCAACAGAAGGAGTTCGCACCGCTGCTGCAAACCGATGACAACAGCGCACCTCTACACACGCCTGTGATGATTACCGACACAGAGTGGGTAGCTGCGTCTCATCACCGCTAGCAGAGGCGGCCCTGTTCCCATGGCGTGTTGAGTATTCGTCCCGTCCCGCCTCCGTTACAAGAGATCGTGGGAACGCGGCATTACGGAGACATATACATATTATGCGTTTGTCTTTCACAGTTCAGATAGTTTTCATAATTTTATGACAATATGTTATTATCTATACAGGAAATAGTATTCTATGTCCATCCTAATGTCAAATAGCATCTTGTAAAATTTCATCACGATCGGAGTAGCCGTTTAGCCCAAGAAACGTAACAAACAAAGACAGAGTTACTTTCGCATTTATAATATTAGTATAAATGTCGACAAGGTATTTCCTTGTAAAACATGAAAACCAGGCTCTAGTGTTGCATTGCGTTAGAAATACAACAAATACATGGGAGCAATTATACTGCATAAATATAATTTTTCTATTTACTTTCAGTGCTTCAATGATAAATTGTGCTAAAGTATAATCACGTTTGCATTCTTAATTTTTATTATAAAACCAAATTTTAGCCATAATATATCGAATGACACAACATTAAACATTAAGAATGATTTAGTTGTCCTAACTCTGTTATTTATGTCTCTTTGCAGGTGAGTATCCGGCCTGTGGTTCCGTCTGGTGACATCACCACTGTAAGTGACCAGTATATTGTATGTCATAGCCAGCCATGCTGGTCTCTAACTTTTAAGTTGGCCATACACTATATCACTGCAAGGGAAATGCATTTCAATTTCACCGTTGAACACTTATATTCATTTAATTTTGCTGCTATTTTTGACCGCGGCATTCTATTTCGTAGGACTCATAAATATTTAATTTTACTTTAATGATTTAATTTGTTTGCTAGTTTCTGTAATAGTCTCGTATCTATAATCTTTCAGTATTGATACATTTTATTTTGGAAATGATGCTTATTAATTTTTGTTTAAAATTGAGAGGTCAGCCAGAAATGTCTTTAACCAAAGTATGTTGTATTTTTTAGAAGATTGATAAACTGTGCATCGTGAACATATTTACATAAACTTAGTTTATACTAGGGAGTCTAAGGACTTTGTGACCTACTTTGGACTGCGGGGTCAAATTCCTCTCACTCAGCTGGTCTTTCTATATTACTTTCATCGTATCCATAATGACGTGACACTTATTTGCTGGTCTAGAGAACGCCGTTGCCAAGACGACTCGAAAAAGTGAGTTAGAGCTGCCTTTCCCACACTACTGACGTGTTTTTTCTAAATATTAATGTACAATAGAAGAGGAATAAGACAAATACAAACAAAAACTGAATAATCATGAACAATTTGAGTTAAAACACTGTCCTCAGGGGCAATAATGACTAATAATAATAAATTTCGGACTAAAATAATCAAAATCGCGAAAGAATTGATACTCTTCACAAAAAACTAAAGCACCCTTGGTGGAATCAAGAATGTGAGACCGCACTAGAAGAAAGAAGAAAGACATTTCAAAATTACAATTGCAACAAGTCTGAAGAAACACACAGTAAAGCGAAACCTGGACTTTAGGAATACCGGAAAGAAATAAAATTGAATCATTTGAAATGTGGCGCTACAGAAGAATGTTGAAAATTAAGTGGACAGACAAAGTAAGAAATGATTGAGTTTTGGAAATGATGGAAAGTTTGTGGAAGAAGTTTACAGAAAGAAGAGACAGATTGGTAGGTCATATTTTGAGACATGCAGGATTGGTTAATTTGCTGGTGGAGGGAACAGTTGAAGGTAAGAACTGTAGAGGAAGACAGAGATTAGAATATATTTAGCAGATAATTGAGGGCATGGGTTGTAAGGGATATGTAGAGATGAAGAGGTTAGCACAAGATAGGAAGGGAGGAAAGATTCCATCAAACCAGTCGAAAGACTGATGACAGCAAACAAAAGTGAAAATTATTTACTCCAATTTAAAAGTAACGCCTGTTCATGTTTAAAGTCATCTGGCAGGAGGTCGCTTGTGTTGAATCTCGCAGTGTTATTTCCGCGACATCCACCATACCGCACATTAGTTTTATAATTATTCGTGGCACATTCTTAACAGTAATTTTTTAGTTAATCTTTACAGTATCAAGCATGAACAAAAGCCTCTAGAAAAACCGATTTCTTATTGAACGACTTTTGCACATAACGTATGCCCTATTAAAAATTTGGCAATTTTTGTCTTTTTTAACTACACAGAATTCATTCGCATTGCAAAGAATAGGAATAGTTTCTTATTTCGTCACTTCAGTATTATTGTTATTATTATTATTATTATTATTATTATTATTAGCCTGATAGAACGCAAAGTGGAACTAACCTAAAATTTTTGTTCACTTCTCCGTAGACATTCGTTTTTTAGTTTGTTTTGAATAGTTGTTGCAATATCGTCTAAATATCTTGTACCAAATTTACAAAATAATCATTAATTACACTTGTAGATGAAAACTTGTTGCAAGATACTAAAAAACATATGCGTTACGTAAAATTCAATGACTTCAATTCTTCCACGACTGTGATGTGTACATTTGCTAGAACCCTTGTAGAAATACCAGTAAAATAATGCATTTGCCTTTTTCTGCTAAATACAAAATTCTTTAAAACATAGCAGATCCTTTCTGAATCTCGAAACAAGGTCTAGTAAAAGCAGTAGAAAGTTTCATCTGTAGATAAGCAAGGTTCCCAACATGTGACATGCTTTGTTTACGACCGTGAACTTGTGGTTGGCAAGCACAGGGAGTTGAAAGGAATTTACTGGAGGGAATTCTGCCAGAGGCGGTCTAGTGACTAATTATAGATGGCTACAGGAATAGCACGGGGCTGAACGTACCACTCGTCAACTCGGCGCGGCTGTTTGGAAATTCTTTGGGATCCTAAGGCGCAGCAGATACACTGGGAACGAGAAGGATAAAATGTTTCGTTATAATTGAAATGTTATGAGAACGTAAACTACTGAATTTTAAACTTATTCATAAAACCTTCGAGACTTATTCGGCGATTAATTCTTGGTCTGACACTGCCATTGGCTTCTTCGTTCGTCTGTGTTATAATTTCTGGTTGGTTAAGCACGGGGCGGAGTTGTTAATCGATCCATTGTTGCTGTTCTGAGACTTACTCTCCACAACGTCGAAATCTGTAAAATCCCCAATCGCGAGTATCAGTTTTTATGCGATAGCATGTAGTTTGCTAAACTGCATGAGCGAAACTATTTTATGACTGCAATGTTCCCAACCTGTAACCTATGCAGATTGGGCAGGTTGAATATTAAAAATTTAATTCTAACTGAATTACCATAAACATATCTGCCAAGTATTTACGGTTTTGCCGTAAAATTTACGGGAAGTGCCGTTGTACGGATGAATCGTGTTATTTTACAAATTTCCACACTAAAATTCGATCACGTAGAAGAGATCTTTATGTGGAACATGGTTATAGCCGTTTCTGACAGTTGTGGTAGGTTTCTGATTTCGTTCATGGCTGCAAGTGATTGTTTTATGTGCGTTGAAGATTCTTTCATTTGACTACAATTTTACGCCAAGGTACGCTACATTTTGCTGTAGTCGATAATTAATAGATCTGTCCGATTTTACATCGATACTGTTTCTGAAAGTCGAATTAGCAATCTTGTGAATATCGTTTTCTTCTACATTTAGCGCAGTTTCCATGCATGTTTAAAAACAAGAAAAGAAGAAACTTTTTTTTTTACAGTTTGTGGAAGTGATGCTAACATAGACCAAATGATTTCTTCTGCTATGCCCTATCATGTGAAGTACGGTAAACACATTGCCAGTTTAAATTCAAAGGAGAGAACAACAATATCAACGATTTTTTTCCCCCGCTAAGTCCATAAATTGTTACAGATTTCTAGTAGTTCATGGTCGATTAAATTAAGATACAAATATTGTGGTGCAGGATCTTTACGGAAACAGCAATTTTTAAAGTTGGTAGGTATGCATAAACAGAAATGAATAAGTAAAATTTTTCACATAAAATGGATACCTTAATTTTATTGTACAAGCTAATCTAAAAACCATGAATATTTCAATGACCAGCAGGATATGAGTAAAGGTACTGCATTGTTAGTATAATAGATGTCACTAAATAAGTTTCCAGGCGTATAAAAGAGCACTGTCCTTTAATGATTAAATTTATCAGTTTTATTACGGTTTTTTGTAGGAATAGGTGTTAAGTCAAAACTATGTGCAGATTATTGGTAGGGTTGGCTAATATTATGAAGAAAGGTAAAAATTACTCATATTAATTAGTGGTCCGTAGGATTACTTTTGAGATTTTACTGGGCCTCGGGTTGAAAAGTGTTGTAAAGCTTGTCTAGAGAAGGGTCTCCTGCCCTGTATAGCAGCTTCCGCTTCTTAAGTTGTATTTCATAACGATTACATCGGAATATAGCCGTTCATCGAAACAATTGTATTTAACAAGTGGGATATAAAAGGCTTTAACGGTGTTCTGCCTGTGAAATTGTTTCGACTTTGTTTGAAAGGCTTCTGAATTTTTACTCGAAAACTAAGAACGTGTAATATAGGTCGAAACTATCTGGCTTAGTTCGATCGAAGAGCGGACATTTAAAAAAAAAAAAAAATTTCCCTGCAAAACGCTGGATAGAGGTTGAAGTTAATCTTGCGGAAAGCCGCGGTGACTTCTGGTCACTGGATATGCCATAAATTTTATGAGCAATGTTCGTAGAGAAATATTAAAGTTAAAATCAGAATCTGAGTCTTACATTTCGAAGCATTTATATTCATCAAGTAAACATCAGCCGTAAGTTGTTGATTTGTACAACGGTGATCATAAATCTGGAGAGATTCAGATGAGTTGTTGTTGTGTAATTGAGTTTATTCACGACCCCAAACCGTTGTTTGTAAACCTTGTTCTAGACAAGAGGTTCATATCGACCCCATGGGATCTATAACAGTTTTCCAGGGGTCGATTAACACACGGGGATCGAAGGGGTTCGATTAATACTAAAGAACTATCTAAGTAAAAAATGGGAATATTCATATAAAAATTCGAAATATGGATATGATCAACTGCTGACTATAACTCGAGTTTTGCCTTAGTCTGCGGCGCTTTACGCATGTGTTACTCTGTTCACTACGTGACGAGTTAAAACAGTGCAAGAACCATCAGTTCTGTTTGGCAGACCTTTATTCGAAATTTAATGAAATACAGAAGCGTTTGCAATGAAAAAACGTTACAGTCGTAAAAGCTGGAACAATCATAATTTCCTTTCAAGTAAATCTGTAACTATTTATATCTTCACTGGCATGTAACTATTTTGAATATTTTTCATGCTTGCGGATACTAAAAGAAAACGAATAGATTTCCGTACCTTGTTTGGAGATATACATTAAACATCTTGATAAATTGAGAAAAGACTTTAAATCACGTTTCGAAGCCTGGGAGAATATACAGGGTGTTACAAAAAGGTACGGCCAAACTTTCAGGAAACATTCCTCACACACAAACAAAGAAAATATGTTATGTGGACATTTGTCCGGAAACGCTTATTATTCATGTTAGAGCTCATTTTATTACTTCTCTTCAAATCACATTAAACATGGAATGGAAACACACAGCAACAGAACGTACCAGCGTGACTTCAAACACTTTGTTACAGGAAATGTTCAAAATGTCCTCCGTTAGCGAGGATACATGCATCCACCCTCCGTCGCATGGAATCTCTGATGCGCTGATGCAGCCCTGGAGAATGGCGTATTGTATCACAGCCGTCCACAATGAGCTCTAACATGGAAAGTAAGCGTTTCCGGACACATGTCCACATAACATATTTTCTTTGTTTGTGTGTGAGGAATGTTTCCTGAAAGTTTGGCCGTACATTTTTGTAACACCCTGATTATGTTCGCAAATGGTTTCCTACACCATATGATGTAAACATAGATAATGAAGGTAGTGAACCTGGCTTAGAAGATGAACTGATAGAAATACGTGTAGCATTGTTTAAAAATCTCAATACATTTTGGAGCAATAACAATATCGTTAATAAATACCCCAAGCTCAGATCAGAAACGGAACCTTTCTTAATTACATTTCCAACTTAATATACTGTATTATTAAACCTGGTTTTAGCTACGCAAACGTAATTTTCACAAACAGGGGAACTGATTAAACCTGGAAAACCGTAGTGATTTGGGATTAAACTTACAAATTTTCAACCGAATATCAATGTTATTGCTGCTGCTCTTCAGACACATCCATCCCACTACTATCAACTATTTTATTAAGAAGTTGTTAGTATATTTTTAAGCTGTTCTACAGTAGTCTCAAAATGACAGTGAGAGGTTAACCACCAACAACTGTACTCCCTGACGAGGTCTACAATCTGCCAAAGGCCACCGGAGTGACCAAGCTCATTGCTCTCTTCTTCAGAACCGTATGTTTTTCATCGACGTTAAAGAGCAACGCAGCCGATGGATGGTGTACCCAGTTACCAAGAGCTTCTTATATGCTGATGACCTAGCGCTAGCCATACACGACAATACAGAGCTTGAAGCTGTAGAAAAAAAGACTGCTTGCGCTATCAAGCTATTATAGAAAAACTCGCTTAAGATTTAACCGTTCAAAATCTGAAGTGAGTGCGCCTTTCATATTAAAAATAAAAATAGGGAAGCTCAGCGTGAACTGAAAGTAGTGTGGTCAGGTATCAAACTTCAGATATGTAACATCCCAAAATATCTGGGAGTGACAGTCGACACCGAAGAGGTGAATGTGGCCCTCAATAACACTTGAAGGCTTGCGATAGTGATAGGCTGCCTGAAGCCTACCCCAGTTGACAGACTTTATCAGCTTTCGGGGATTGCACCACCCAGTATATGGACGGAAGTGGTTGCCAACAAGGAGAGGACAAAAGTAGAATGGGAAAGTCCAAAGACTCAAGTCCAGAAAACAGTTTCCTAAGAATATCACGGGAACTAAATTCGGTCACCTGAAAAGGCAAAAGTATAGTTGTGGACACCGAAGGTCTCCAACATCTTGGGACCATTGACAGTTGCAGAGTACTGGTAACGTAGAAGATTGAAGCGTCTGAAGGACCTTCAGTCGATTACGAAGAGTGGGCATGTGCAAGGTAAACCTAGTGAAATGGGGTTATACTGATGATACCAACATTAAATGTGAATGTGCTGGCACCAAACCATGAACCATATGCTCCAGTGCCCTGTGCGCCCATCATCTTGCAACGAAGTTGATCTGTTTCGAGCAACACGAATGCACATGAGGTTGAGAAGTACTGGGCGAAATGTGTTTAAAGTTGTTAATTTTCACAAATTTTTAACTGTGTATTTGATGTTTGTGACTCGGGAATAATGCTAATAAGTTAGAGGTTCTTTTCATCCAAAATTATTTGTTAAATTTTCAAAGATAATTTTCTATTTTACGTTTTATGACACATGCTGTTTAATAACTATATGCAAATTTTCATGTATCCATAATTATTATTTTTTTAAAGATTTTGATAACTGTGTTATTAGGTCGATTTTGTAAGATATGGGAACTGTAAATACTTTAGATGGGTTGTTATGCAGGTCTCCTTATTTCTTAACATCAGAAATGTCAAAAATGATTTAATGTTTTTATTAAATATTTAATCTGGGGGATCGATAAGAAAGCAAAAATTTTATGAAAGTGTCGACAGGATAGAAAGTTTGGGAAGCCCGTTCTAGACAGAGGTTCTGTACTAATACCTATTTTGATGCAAATAAATGTTTACCAGATGCTTGTAAATAGAGCACACATGTACTTACTATACCACTGTTTTGTTTTTGGTCTGTTCTAAAGTGTTTGTTTCGAAAGTTTTGAGATGTGGGGTGCCTAGATGAATCACTGCGCCGAAGTTAGTGGCACGTCTGCTAGTCTTAAAAATACGACCACTCGGAGGTCGAGAAGAAACAATGCCACATTCTGGCACCGGTGCATTCCTTGACGATTTAATTGCTTTTGGAATGTGGTGAAGGGGAGGACGGATAAACAAAACAGCAGTAGCAAATTCTGCGTACGTTAAGGGGAGACGGTGGCAGAAATCATAAAAGAAAATCAATTTTTTTTATTTGTTTATTTAAAAGGAAATATTGTTAGGATTATCACAAATTTTTTCTTTAAAATTCCAACTACAAATGGTATAAAAATATTAAAACCGTAAACAGTATAATGTGCCACGCCCATTTTTTAAGGTATCCAGCGGAGAAACAAATGTCTTGCTTACTTTTTTCTGTGTAACATGGATATATAGCTTTAGAAGGCTGTGATTTATTTTATACTGAACAGAAGTGATGTATGGAAGGCTATGGAGCCATTTTATGATCCAAGCAGTGTTGTATAAAAGGTTGTGAAGTTTCGCAAACAATTTTTGTGCTGTATAGTAGAATTTGTGTGAAATTGAATTTATTGAGTGATTCCTTGTGCCAATATTGGGTATATTGATACGGTTTTACAATGACTAGGTCAGTTAAAGTATTTAAAAAATACAGTAAGTCCCATATTTCCAATATAAGGAGAAAAATTGATGTTGAGGTTAGGGCTGGGCCTGTAGAAGTAAACATTAGCTTGTCTTCAAGTGCATCCAAAGTAAAACTTTGGAAAGATAGTGTGTCAGAAGAAGCAAAACATGACAAACACAGGTTTTTAGGATTTTTTATCTGGAATTGGTAGTAGAAGCCCTTAGGAAAGCTTGCAAGTGCTCTGTTTGTAAAGGAAAAGTCAGTTTGGTGGTCGATGGAAAAAGTTTTCATGTAAAATTTAAATTGCAACTGCAACTTTAAATTTTTCTTCTCTCAGGTACACATATATCAGAAACTACTGGATGGATTTCTATGAAATTTGGCACACACATTCTTCCAAGTGGAATAAACATTTAAGTGGAACAAAGTTTTAATCAATCCATTTTAACAAGTTTTATGGTTAATAATATGTGGAAAATTTGGCTGTAAAAAAACCATCAAATGCAAAATATCACAGAAAATAATTGAAATAATTTATCAGAAAGATACTGCACTTAATTGTACATTTATTAATGTAGATTAATCTGCTATACAGAAAGCTTAATAATTTTGAATGGAAATAATAGAAAAGTGTACCTTAAAAAATAATGTAATAAAAAATTCAAAATACTTTGACAGCATTAATATTTTATTAAAAATTCTGAAAAAAATTATTTAAAGCATATGGGAACCCTATGTACAAGTGTGCAAAATTTCAATGAGATTGAACTCTAAATGAGAGATTTATATTTACCAATAAATCAGTGCAAGACTGCCACCGTCCCCCCTTAAGAGGATTGGCACATCAGTATTGTGCGTAAATATTGCCTGATAAACCTGCTGTACGAGTCGGGGAGACGCAGTAACTTTACCACTTGTCCTCGAATGCAGCAGTATTTGGATGGAAATTGGCAGCTATTGCTGTGCTGTGGCAAGACACCAATTATGTATGACGACTACGCAGCCAGATTTGTATGTAAACGGGAGTTGTGAAAATTCTTGGATTGTTGCACAATAAATATTTATTTGTATTTATCAAGGAAGTGGACGAACAAAGCATGAATGTAATGAACTGCTGTGTCGTCAGCTAACCGGGAAGAATAGTAAACGTCGATGAAAATCCAGCTAGTTTGCTCGTTATTCCGGTTGTGGTCATTCCCATACACCTTATTAGGTGTATACCATTTTCTGTTCCATCGTAGACAGAACATCTCTGCTCAGTTTTAACGCAAAGTTGTGTTCGAAATTTGCTTTTAAATAGTCCCGCTTTAAGGGAACGCATGCACTGTAGATTGCCATTATGGTGGGTTTACACGGTTAACTTTTCGTAATCAATCGGGATGATTCACTCGCATTGAAAGGAAAGTGAACTGTGTAAACAGATAATCTTCCATGGTTATCATTCAAGATGACTGAAAAAAGTTGGCTCGGATTCAACTTTTCGTTCACGTTTGGTGTTTCACTCGGATGAATCATCAAGAGTGACGCGTGTAAACAACCATTAAAATATCGAAGTGAAACATCCTCCTGGATCGTTCGCACTTGTTTGATTGTTGTTGTTTTCAACACAATTGTTTTTAAATTGAAATAACTCCATACATCTATATTTTTAATATTCTTCCCCAATCACGATTGGTTATGTAACACAAAATGTGAAAGTTATAGAAACATTAGGGACAGAACTGGGGAGGATATGATGAAAGAACTGAGTAACTTTCGACAATAGAAAACATCAAGTGCAAAATTAAAACTTCTAGTGAATTAACTTATAAAATTAGAAAAATATGGTACAAATTGTGCATCTATATACACGGAATGCAGCATCAAGTGTTCCGACGCAGCTACCAGTCGCAAGAAACCTGAGGGGAAAGTCTAGCTTCAATTTGGCTGAGATACTTTTTCATCGTGATATCCTGTTTTTAGTAATTTTGAGAGATTTTTGATAGCAGATCTTCAAACTGTGATGCATACATTCGAATATGTTTTTTAAATGCCATTTTGCCCTCCAATGCCCACTATTTCAGCAAGATTGTTGAGGCCCCCCAGTCTACCATGCTGCAAGATCAAATTTCTTGTCCACCACCATCTTTTTCTGTCAACTTCTTTACGGTGTAACTTTTAATTTCTTAGGAGAGATATCTGCAAGTTATACCATTCCAACACGCACAAGTTCGTTTGATGCCCTCTTGAAGTTAACGGAATGGGTCACTTATGATACATAGTCTAGACGAACAGTGTATTCACTTTCACGGAGTTATTCATCCGGAGTGATTACGAAAAGTGAACCGTGTAAACCCGACTTTAGCTACGTAGGAATATATTTTTGTCAGTGCCAGAGACGCGGAGATAACGTATTCTCGCAGTGGCGTCACTTTCTTGCCCGCTGGGCGGATGGTCGGCCACTCTCGCGTATACAGGCATACGGCTCTCGGCGGTAAGGAAGACTATTTAAAAATATTATGCGCTCATACAGAGGCTACTTGTTCAATTAGTGCATTACCAAAATAGTTTATTTCTGTTTTCAAAGGTCTTGATTTAATAGCCCAGAGGTAGTCAAAATCTATTTTTTCGTAGCGAACTGTTCAGAGTTGCCTTTTGAATTTAGATGTTTTTATATACTTTTTAAATAATGGCTGCGGATGCAGTAAACTACAATTCGTATAACCTGCTTAGCAATTGGTTGTGTACTTAGTGTAACCTTGTCTGCTACGTTGTGTGTGGACGGGAAGCTGTCAGAGCGCACGTAGCAGTGCAGCCACTGCGACGGCTCTGAATTGACCTTAATTAGTGAAGTGGGGCCGTGAGACTCCACCTGCTGCGGTGCAGAAAGGCTGGCCACTGTTGGAGATATACAACTGGTTGTCTCTCACCTTCGGTTACGCTGGCTAAACAAACATTTTGGCTTAAGGAAAAAGCTTTTTCTGACCGAAATTTTATAACTAGTTTTTCAACAGTAACCTATTTCAGTTGTTACTTGCAACGAGTTTTGTAGCAAAGTGCATTGTGTTTCAGTAACTTGTGAATAAATGCACTTATGTCATGTGACTGTTTCTTAAAACGTGGATTGTGTTGCTTTTATTATGAATGCATTAAGTCATCTCTACTTGCAGTATTACATTGCAGATCAATATGAAAATGAAATGGAGCGTTGGCGAAGACTTAATTAGTGTAGTGCAGTGAAAGTTAAGCTCGAATAGCTTACCTTGCAATATCCTGTCAATCTAACATGTTGGTGATTTTTTCGGCTGAAGTCCTTAGTTGCTTTGATAACTGTTTTGTGGGTTGTTTCTGACTTGCAACTAAACAAAATGCTTTTGATGGCATACGCGTTTCGCCTTTATTCAAGGCATCATCAGTGCCAGTTTTTATATATTCATTAACACGCGCAAGTTCGTGTTTCCATACCAGCTACTGTTTTTGCACTATCACTACTGTTCCAAGTTTGTGTAGGCTGCATTTTAGGTAATTTCACCGGCCACGAACTGTATATATAGTTATTTGTTGTTGTTGTTGGTGGTGTCAACAACAAATAACTATATATACAGTTCGTGGCCGGTGAAATTACCTAAAATGCAGCCTACACAAACTTGGAACAGTAGTGATAGTGCAAAAACAGTAGCTGGTATGGAAACACGAACTTGCGCGTGTTAATGAATATATAAAAACTGGCACTGATGATGCCTTGAATAAAGGCGAAACGCGTATGCCATCAAAAGCATTTTGTTTAGTTGCAAGTCAGAAACAACCCACAAAACAGTTATTCTGTCAATAGTGATTGGAAAATGTTACTGGGAATGTCAACAACGCCTTGTGAAGGAAAGTTCAGCATTTTCGAAGCTGTACAATGTTTTGGCGCATTACTAACGATTCGAGAGGTACAGCAGAATATTCATAAATATTTGGGGTTTAGTACTCATTTGTGGATTTGTCCGAAATGAGTCAATTTTATCTCCAGAAATAGTTATTTCTGTTTCTAGGAATGTTATGCAGTAAGATCATAACAGCTAGCACGTTCATAGCAAAAATATTAGAGGCCGCGAAATTAAGTTCCTTAATGTAGTTGTCTGTGTACAAACTTAGATATCTTTTCTCTAACACCGGTCTGAGAGAGAGAAATTGCAGCGACTTAGCAGTTGGAAAAGTTGCGCAGTTATTTCCCTGGCAGGGTATAACAAACTAATACTTTCAGGGATGGCTCCCTAATGTAGATGACGATGTATTTTATTCTTTCTTATATCTGCAGACTAACCACTACTAATGCTTCCAGCTTCCTCACCAATTCCTAAAGATATTGAATACCTGTGTACATGTTTTGCAGGGTTGTTTGTAGTCATCTACTGTAAGCTGTATGGGGTGAAATTATTCCAGATGGGATAGAGAGCGCCGTCGGGAAACCAACTTGCGAATTATCTGCTTATGGTGCCGTTTGTTGCGGATCAAGCAGTCGTCCGATAAATGTCTGAGGTTTTGATTTGTGTGTGAACGTATTTCCGGTGGAGCGACCGGCCTAAATTACGGCTGCTGTTTTTGGCGCTGGTAATGGACTGGCCCTGCCGAACTCTTGCCTGTTACCATCCATCACGTGACCCGTTAACACAAACTAAAAACTCATGCTGCTGCTTACCAGGATTAATCCCAGCAATACTACAGTAGTAGATTTGTGTTGAATCTCTGTTTTTGACTAGTGCACTTCAATGACCGTATAGTGATGCCGCTTTTGGTTCTGTCACTCTTAATACTAAGATCAGGCGAGAATAGGCGATTACATGTCCTGTTCCAGACTAGGACGGAATACTAAGTTTCACGCGTGAAAATGCGTAGTGATGGATGAAAACATTTCAGGCGTTAAGCAGCTTGATTGCTTCTGCTTTCAGCGAAATTAAAATAGGGTTTCTCTGTTGTTGGGCTTTACGCGTTGGATAGCATTCCCTCGGTAGTGGGTGTGGCGACATTCCTGTCAGATTTAAAATGACCACGACTTTCTACTTAAGTTTATTAACATTCAGACTCTCTTCAGGCTCGCTGGTGTACAGTTTTAATATATAATGAAATTTCAGGTCTTTACATAGCCTAGTGATCACTTGCGATAACTCTCGCTTCCTCCCAAAAATTTGTTTTACGTTAGAATGGGTTACGTAAAAGAGCTCTACTATAAGAGACAGTACTGTTAAATCTGCTGAACAAACTGAAGAATCTTCAAGAACTTGATATTAGCCTGATGAATCTTACTGCTCCAACTTTCAATGAACTTGTTGTCAGTCAACTCGAAAAAGCCAATTTAGACCAATCAGTCTTTTGACGTACTGAAATTATAAATTGATACGATCGAGGCGCAGAGTGGCAGATCTTCTGTTCATTTCCATTTTTATGCAAAAAAAGTGAGCTTTAAAATGCAGTACCTATAAGTAGTGGATAGGAATTGGTTAAGGGCAAGCAGTACAAGAAATCAAGGCAGCATCATATTAACATTTGATCTGGATAACCTACAACCCATCTGTGAATTAAGAAATTTACCAGTATTAAATCACTGGTTTCATGTGCTTGTCACTGCCTTTAAAGTTCAAATTCGCATTTCTGAGCAATTAGCGTGAACGTACGGAATATTATAACCCACTACGTACTTCAAATGCAGTACATTCAGGTTCATGATATCTGTCCCCTTTATTACTCACCAAAAAGCTAGACTGTTAAGGTTTCCCAAGTTATAATCTCTTGAATTAAGGAAAAAGAACCGCAGAAAGATTGCTGCAGGTTGAGAATTTGATGAGTGATAATCATAAACCAGGTTTAATGCATGTGCGCTATTGATCTGCGATTGCCTTTGGTTTGAAACTGCTTGTGAATGTTATTTTCTCTGCAGCTGAAGCTTAGAAATCACTTAGGTTGCCTATTTAGCGCAAAGTGATTTTACTGATCTTGCTCGTACGAATGCGACGGTGGAGCGGTAAAATTAACCTGTTACATAATTCTCTTGTGATTGGCTGCCGGTTTTCGTTATCCATTGCTCAGTGAAAATCAATCTAGGAGCCAGTGACTTCTTCTAAAACCAAGAAATGTAATCATTTCTCGTACTGATAACTTGCGTCTTTGAAATGTAATGTAGGTTGAATGGCTGTAACAGGTTCCATAGATGAAACGTGAGCTCGTTGGGATGTGGATTAGTCAGGTTTAGCGGGAACTTCTTTTCTCACCGCGACAGGCGACCTCTCATGTTTCGCCTGCTGCATATTGAATTACACTAGACCTGTACTGCTCGGAAAGTACCATATATTGAAAACCTGGCAATGGTTACTAAGGTGATCGGCAGGCAAGTGGGTGTCTTTTGAGAAAATACCTACAGCTAAAGTTATATTTGTTGTGCTTGGAATTATTGTTTACTATGACTGCATTCCCGCAGACATATTTTCTTCTTCTTTCGGATAAGGCTTGCTAGGACCACGTGCCAATTTAAACTCTTGGTCCTCTTATTTTTTTCTTCCGATCAATCCAATGTTACTTCGTTTCATCTCTCCTCAGACCACTTCGGGCCGAATTTCTTCCCTTTTCTGCCTTGAATCCTTTCATGTTCAATACCTTGTTTCTAAAGGTCTCTTTCATGATTTCTTCTTATCTTATTTCTTTCCAAAATCTTCCTTGACCACTTGAGTCCAGCTTGTTGACTTTTTTCTCTAAAGGTAATTGAAATTATTTTTTGTTAATTATCATCCAGTGTAAAGATATATCCCCCCCCCCCCCCAAAAAACCACTTTTACTTACAGATACTGTTATGTTTTCTATGTTCTGGTATATTTCCTTATTACTTCTTAATTTCCATAATTCTGTTTTAATTATATCCAAGATTTTTCTCTTGATTCTTCTTTGTAGTAATTCCAGATTAGATAATCTGTAGTTCAATACGAGGCATTCACTCGCATATATACATTCTGGTTTCACGACTCAATTGTAATGGCATAAGAATTTTAGATGAGCATTTTTTTTTAAATTTCTTAGTGATACCATATGCCATTTCCATCCTGTGTATCCTTTCTTCTATGGCAGATTTATCTAAACCATTTACTTGGATAATTTTCCCTAGATATTTAAATTTCTTTACTTTATTTGTGCAACATACGTGTTAAAAATTTTGAAGAGTTTTTTAATGTTTGTAATTTAGTATTTTGTAACTTTTATTGCTATCAGCTTAGACCTAATGAATTTGTTACTAAAGTCAAATGCCATTGTTGTTGATTATAATTATTCGCTGGTAGTTTGTATGCCGAAATATTACGAGGGGATAATTATTCGCTATTCCTAACATTAACAATATGATGAACAGTTTAGCGAAAGACACTATCTGATCACGGTTTAGGAGCCAATGTTCATGATAAAATGTTTTGTATTTCTACAAAAACTAAAAAACATCTTCGGTTACGAAGTGAGAAATATTAATTGCGCTAGTGCGGTTAATTGAAAGCACTCGCCGCTGTTGTTGTGATAGTTTCCTGCCAAAATTAGCAGTTAACTTGGTATGAACTGAAAGTAAAGTACGCGTATTGTTACGTAAGACAACGAATCATCAATTTTTTTAAAAAAGGTTCACATCGGTTTCTCCTTCGACTCGAGGCCCTTCAGTGAAAGCCAATTTCACGTCGCATATTAACTGTGTCGGAGGTGTACAACAGTTTGGCCTTAAGAACGTTAATTGAACCCTGACCGGTTAGCAATAAATCAGCTTTTGAAGGTAGCTACAACTTCACGTAGAAGTGATTGCGTATTAAATGGCTACTGGGTGTCAGAGTTGCAAATAAAGTAATAAGAAGAAACTAGCAACAAATCTTCGAAGATTCCTTCTACTAGAAATTACTTATTTGAGCCCGTATTATTTCTTGTATTGTATCGATTACGCACTAAGACTGCTTTTTTTTTTTTTTACGATTCGTGGATTTTAAACTTTCAGTGAACGATTGTAATGGTTCGGAAACAGGTGCAGAGATAACACGTAAAGTGTTTCCAAAATTTGGACCCCGGCCCTTGAGTTTTCCACGCTGCACATACAATAAGGAGAAGCAAGTCATGGTTAGTATTCAGCAGCGGGCACTACGTTGTATGATTTGCTGGCGGTGGGAGTCGTCTTCGTGACTCGGTTTCAGAATTAACTTTTCAAAGGGGTGCGATGGAACGCGAGGACGGGCGTGTCTACGGAAACGCAGTAGGCGCAGAGGCGTCTTTCAGTCATCTAGCGCTTAGTATGTTACATTCTTTTAATTATGTATCTTATGGGTGAATTTTGTATTTTTTTACATAAATGGTTAAGGTTTGAAGGTAGGCAGGAATCTAAGGGGATCATAGGAATCATTATGTTGTACAGTGAGTAACGCAATGCGTGAAGCTTTTAAACAATTCCAACTCTGGACTTCAGTGAAAGATCTGATTACTAGTTTTGGCCATATGTCAAAGTAATACAAGTCTCTCTTAAGGTTATACCATTACTGATTAATCAAAACTAGTAGAGGGAAAGCAGAAATTTTAAATATTATTTCTCTAGGGAATAAATAAAGCTTACGGATCAGGCTCAGTTCTACTATAGTTATGCAAAGGAAATTGCATCGTATTTAATGAAATTAAGTACCTCTTCTTTAAATCAAGGAAATATAACAGATGAATGGCAGAAAGTGATCGTAAGTCGTGTTTTAAGAGGGAGCGGGGGGGGGGGGGGGGGGGAAGGAAGGGGAAGGTTTTGTTACCGACTGAAACCCACACTCATGAATTGTGACTGGGAATATTTTCCTAATTAATAGTACCTTTTTGATAGTTTCTTTATTTCTCTTTTTCCCTGAAATCTGTCTGCAGTTTGCTTGCAAGGTTAATGTAATAGGGTCTTAGATGGTTTCGCCCTTAATGAATTTGGGAGGAATACAACTTCTATAATTCCAGTAGGCAGACACCATCATCTTCCTCGCAGATTTTAGGATTGAGAATAGGGCTGTTAAGTTTGACAATAAAATGACTGTCCATGTAATCATGTCACAAATCGTTAGACCTAAACCTGTTGCACTGATTTGAAAAATTGTTAGATTTTCCGCATACATCTGCGTTCACTGTACCCCTTCAGCTGTTGTCAAATTTATCTACACCCAGCCCGTAGAAATACATCTTGTCGAATTACTCGCCTATCTTGGAAGGTGTGATACTTCCACAGTTTGCCGAATTGTTACCTTCCACCTGTCATTACAAACTCTTACATTCTGTTCACATAATACAAATGATCCAGCGTGAAGATCATGTTTAGTGCTGGTTTAAATTCAGATGGCAATGTCACCCTCCCCAATATTACCACAATAACTTCGTGAATATCTTAATATCTTTTTCGTGCACAAATGTTTAGTTATGGCAGTAAATCCTTCTGCATTTCAGATTAAATTTGCAACTCTAGCACTTTGAGCGTCTCTACTATCGTTTCAGGTGCTGTAGTTACGGACAGTGCTCTACAGAGGACTAAAGTACATACAGTTTTCCCAAGGTTGAGAAATTTTGTTTTTCTTGTCGGACAAAAAACTTTAATGAGAAGTCCCTTATAATCCCTTCGATTATGAGGGCATTCGAAGCAAACTTCCGTGGAGGTCTTGTTCCATAACAGTTACAATACGTATTACTTCGAAATACATTTGCAACTGATCTTTTTCGTGAATGAACAAGCCTGGCATGTACTCCCGTTAATGTTACATTATTTATGCCGTCAGTACAAGTGGAGTTCCCTCATGTGAACAGTTGCTTTAGCTTCACGTTGGCTGTACAGTACACTCTGGAATCGTGACTGGATTTTTCTTTTGAGCCACATTCATCTGACATAACCTTCAATTATGAATTGGCCGTTCGTGACGGCATCACACTTCGCGTGCCGATCGTTAGTGTTCCCATGGTATCTGCTCATGGGATTTCTGCAGCTATCTATCCACAGTCTTGTGATAATAGCTTGGTTTTCGTAACTCTAATTCCACTGTGGGTTAATTAAGCTGGAGAGCGTTTGCTTCCAACCCCCCCCCTAAAGATTTTAACTGTGTGGAAAGAGTTGGAACTTCAGCTATACAATTTCATTTTACGCTTTTTCTTGAGTTAATTGTATTTCTCTTATTGAATTAAGCAACAATAAGCATTCTGAAAAATTATGAGCCTCTTCGATTTTGGATACGATTTAGCTATGTTTCCTGCGAATTGTTTCTTCATAAAATGGTCTCTTTGTACTCTAGTTGGCTTCCTGTAACGAAGAAGGGTTCTGCCTGCCCGGTAGTACCATAATAAGAATGTGCGCCCTTTATCTTAACGACATGCAGCTATTTATTATCGGGGTCAAAGGTCACATACCACCCACTGTCCAACACCCACCCACTTTTGTTTCTGGTCTATTTGTATTGATTCGTCGTCCATCTCTTTCCTTCAAGTTGTGAAAGGAAGCGTCCATTAATGAAGTGAGGTGTTTTTTCCGGAATTCTGGACCCTCCCCCCCCTTTCTGGTGAAATTTGGTGAGATCTGGTCGCCCCCCCCCCTTCTAAGATGATGAGATTTTTGAACGAACTCCCCCCTACCTGCCAATCGACCTCCTAATTTTTTACTTTTTTTAGCTCTCATGCTTTCGATGTCGGTTAGAACCCCCTCCCCCCCTCTAAAGTCAGTTTTCGCGTCGATATACGTCCTATAAAGTCAATTTCCGCGTAATTTGTAAACTTTTTTTTAGCTCTTCTGTCCTGCAAGAATTTCAAAACCTCACTTTAAATTTCCGTTGACCCCCTCCCCCTTAGTGAGATTTCGCCAGACCTCCCCCCCCCATTTCACCTCACGTAATTAATGGACGCCCCCAAAGCGAATTTTCAGCGGTATGTTTCAAGCAGTTCAAATCCAGACAAAAATTGCCAAGAGAGCACTTAGCTGCGAGTTATCTAATAAGTCTTCCGAAAAGAAAAAAGTTAACTGAATACATTTTTTGTAAATAACTCTTTGGCTTAAGATGGCTCTAGTGAAGTTCATTCAACGGCATTATGATAAGGGCGCTTGAATTGAGTTCCTCTGGCACGTGTTTTGATTGTTCCCCCGGTTTGTATGGTACACACGCGGTGGCGACATGTGGCATCCAGACGGGCTAAAAATAAGAGCCGCCTCACGCAGCGCAACGCGTCTCGGAGAACCCCAGAACGCACTCTGTGGCAGTGGGAGGGCCGGCGACGGACTTTCGGCGTCTGTACATTGACTAACACCAGTATAATGCAGACTATTCGATAGTAATATTGCCGCCCTTATTAACTTTTTTACTTTAAAAACTCTTCAGTAAATCACAGAAACTTAGTTTCGTTCCTAAGTAATATAGAAGAGCGGTCTGTCGGAAGTGGTCTGGCAGTAAACGTGGTCCCTTAGTTGATGATAAACACTTTTAAGTTACTAATTTACTCTGTTTTGCCGGTTTCGAATCGTGTTTATGGTATTTCAGCATCCGCCGCCTGTGAATAATCTAAGATAGCGTCGACATACACGTTTAATAACGAATAGGAACAGTACTGTATACGAAATTGATCATGTTCTTTGATTGCAAACACTGTTAACCGCTGTTCTTCCATCGTATTTGGTATACGGTAGATGAACCGTAAAAGCCCTATAGATCCATAAAAAGTTACACAGATTAAGGTAATCTCAGAATCACTTAATTTTCCGCAATGAATTGCTACTGATATAGTTTTGGCGATATTCACGCAATTACCTGAACTCATTATCTCCGTTATGACCCACCGTTGTCGAGTTTGTGATTCGTGGAAATGCTCTGCGCGAAGTATCAGCAGCAAAATTGGAGGTATTGATCGAAAGATATTCAGTATCATAAACAACTAGGATCTGCTCGGGTTTAGTAATGTATGATGCTGGGACCTAGGTAATTAGTAATTACATTTTCGTTCGTATTCACGCTATCGTATTGTGGCAGTATTAATTTCATCGTAATGAAGAGAAGGATCTAGAAAGTGTCTTCATTCTTTCTTCTCCTTTCAAGCAATGACTTGTAGTAAAACACGGAAAAGCTAGTATGTTTCTGTAATCTTGAGATTTTAGTTTTAGTGCTCGGTGGCTACATTTACGTTTCTACTTCAGATTCCGCAAACCTGTAAACCGCTTACAACTTGATTGCGTTTTCTGTAGTTCAGTGAAATGAGAAAATCGTGAATTATGCCTTGCAGTGGCGTTTGAAAACTGATAGCCGATTGTTATTAAATTAATTATTAGTCGTTTTCTGCTTGGAGTTGTTAGTTTTATCTAGTTGCTGGTTAATCGCAGGCGAATCCACGTCGCAGACATTTGAACACCGCAGTTTACTTATCAATGAACACTTTTACAGAGATGTATATCATGTTAAATACACAGTAGATGTCAATGAAGGTAGCGAGCAAGGTGTCATGCTTTTAAGTTTACGCTTAAAATACAGGATGTACGACGTTAAACCTGTAAATCAGTTTGCTTCCACTATCAATTGCAACGATCGCTTTCAGTTTTGGTGATACCCGATTGAAAAATACGGTTAACTAACAATTCTCTGGCACCTATACGCATAGTTCACGGTAGGGTAAGCTCATCCGATAAATCTAATACATCCACTCAAGTACGTAACGCATTAAACTTTCACCCCCTACCAACAATAACATTGCATTTTCCATGTGTTTTGGGAGAACAGAAAGAAAAACTACAAACTCTGCAATGTGCGACTATCCGTAAGCGCACAAGGGTTTATAATCCCTACCTTCCTAGAACTTCGGTGTCGCCAGAGAAAAAAGCACATTCGAGTTCTGAAGGCCTTTAAGGCTAGGCGCGCGTACTTGGTATTTGTATTCGGACGATTATTATTTAGTCACGCAAATGGAACACCGTTTTCATTTAGAATCAGAGTACATGTGACGAAAATATCAAAAAATCAGCAATTAAAACTATGCAAACAGAACAATTTTTCAAGAGATGAGATTGTCGCAAATAACAGCTTGCATTAGCAGGAATTAACTTCCATTCACTTATGTCTGCTGCTGAGAAATTATTATTCAAATTACTCAATGTTCAATAATTAAGATCCACATTAATTACATTGTAAATTCAATACAAATATTAAACATCTCCCGCCAAGGACTATCGATTTCATGTATTAACTGCAGTTGTGAATAATACTACTTTTCACCTTGTCTGGTAACTTGTTGTCAGTATAATGTGGAATCTGTGAAGTTAACCTAGGGCAGGTATATCAGCTCTCACCCACCGCGATTGGGTTGTGCGCTTTTCTCTCCGCGCTTATGCCATACAGTCCAACACTGCATCGGATAGCGCCGTTAAGTATGGCCGATGCACCATCGTAATCCATTGTCGGGGTTGTACCTTTTATTACTGTTCGAAATTCAGACAACGCTGTCTTGTTACTATAGTTGAAATGACTATGCTGCCTTACGGTAAAGTGTTTTGAATCATTGGTCATTTTGGTAGATGAGCGATTAATGCTCGTGCCTGATATTCTGGAGGATGCAAATTAGATCCCCGTTCCGGTTGCTATAATTAGCTTTTTTAAAAGGTTTTCGAAACTTCTTCATACGAATGCTTGTATAGTTTCTCAAAAACGCCATAACCTAGTTCCTTCAACTTCATTGACCGTAATGAACTCCTGGCTCTAATGCCTTCATAGTGACCGAGCTAAACGCTTGTGTGTAATATATATATGTATATAAAAAGTTTGTACACTATAATTTTGAATAATGAAACATCTGCTTTTCTATGTTTCATTTCATACTACAGTTTTGCAGTAGAGTGGTAAAAGACTGGAAAGATTAAATGGATCAATTCCCATATAGAAGCACGCAGATTCAAATAATCGATTAAGATTCGGTGTTTATCGGAACCGAATTTGTCTAATGCTGCAGTTCTGTATGACGTACAACGGGTTTCCGTCTTATTTCGCCGTTATGTACGCAAATATTTGTCTCCGTGACCGAAATAACGGTTCTGCTAATAGCGAGAAGATAGTCTCCTCAGTTCGCAGCGTTGTTAGCATCTATAATCACATCTGATTAAACATACAAATAAACAGGTCACAGTATGTAATCTTGATAAGATTGTGAAAGTTTGCTTGAAGGTTTGTTAGATATTTTGTGAAGTTGTTAGCCCGGAGGAGCGGATTGCTTACTGTTTAACAGTGGTTGAGCAGCTCTATTCTTGGTCACGGGCGCCAGCGTGCCTTCCCATAATAGTCTACTGCTTCGGCTTGCTCTCCTTCTGGACGACCAGCTAAATTTAAAGGTAATTGACACTCCCGTCATGTTACGAGCGGACTTCCACACGCGCTAAGATACATAAAGCATATGTTTTGCAGTATTTCTCTATAGTGTGTGCGAGAAATACTACATAGTTAACATACCACGTGTCTCTAACTGTAGCGTAGTCTTCTAGTTTTTTTTTAACTGTTAACGTAGGTGATTTTGAGGCGACTGTTTATTTTTCCGTAATGAGATATTTTTCAGATTTAATTCAGGCGAATTTTATGTAGACGCTCAAGATACGATTCGTTAGTCGCAGTTGAAGGTTAAGAAGTTGAATTATTTACTTTACTGCCCTTAGCCTCTAAATGTCTATGAAAAACAGAAATACCAATTTAATGAATGTCTAAAATTTATGAAGACTGAGAAGTCAAAATTAATTCTTTCATTACGTCACTTTGTATTCTTCACCACTGTCGTCAATTTTCTTCCCTCCGTTTACGTTCCTGTTCGCGCAGAGATAATCCTGAAATTCAAAAATCCTATATACATGTATGTTGACGTTCTTTGAATGCTTCATTGTTGGTTTGCGGTAGCTGATGTGGCAGTTTTTCTGATGCTGTTCAGGTGAGCTAATAATGGGATATGAAACTAAATGATTGTTCTTGTGTACTTCGTCACAGAGTGGTCTAAATTAATCTAAAATAACTTTCCATCACCAAACTACCTGTAGCTTTTATTCATTGTTTCTGATCTGGAGGTTTGTACCTGATAAATTTCCGTTGCTGACTAGACTAGTTACTGATTTCTATATGACATCCACATTTTTTCCTTTTTTCGTCCGTTGTGTTTGTTACGAGCGGGATGGACGAAGTTTATTGGCATCGGAAACTTCTAGCCGTTCTCCGAAAGACAAAGGTGAGCCACGATGAATCGGCGATTTCGTCCCTCACACACATTTCCAAAATCATCTTACTGAGGGTGGTGGGCGAGCGAATAACGCTCTGGCATCGCATTCTCGAGGACGTGCGTTCGAATCCCCGTCCTGGCATCCAGATTTGGGTTCTTCACGGTTTCCCCAAATCACTCCAGGCGAATGTTGGGACGCTTCCTTCAAAAGGCCATGGCCGAATTTCTTCCCATTCCTTGCCCCCAGCCCTTTCCCGCCTCTAATGATCTGGACGTCGAAAAAGCGTAAAGCCATAAGCAAAAAAAAGCTCAAATTGAGTGATGAGCTCTAAGGCATGGACCAGACCTGCTGGAATGTGTAAGTGATATATAAAGGGAAAGACCCGATACAATCGCTGATAATTTTCCTAACGTCTTTTCCCCGCCGGAGTAAATGTATTCTAGCTACGAGAGGACATGGTGCGAAAGATGTTTGTAGTACTGACCTGTTTTTGCTGGAAGGTAGAGAGCGCTTGGAGTGGAAATTGCAAACCATTCCAAAATTAGTTTACTAGATTACTCTTTATTTTAATTGGGTAATTCAAAATTGGTATTTTGTTCTTGTAAAAGCAATGAAATTATCGGCTTTACATCAACAGAAAGTACCCATGAAAATTTGGATGCATTTCTAATATTATTCCTCAAGTAGTTTACATTAGATTTACCAGAAATTCCTATTTGTTGTTGAAGCCAATTAAATGTTCTTGTGATTACCGTATTAAGTCACCCAAATTACGGTTTCCTGAAATCACTCCATGCGAAAGTCGGGAAGGATCCTTGAATAACCGTGAGCAGATTCATACTCCTTTCCTTGCCGATTAATCCTTTCCAAACTCTCTAAAGACCTCTCCGTCTATTAACCGAAAATCCCTTAATCAAATAATCCGGTAATGATTTTACTTGACCAATGAAAGCGCTTTTCAGTGGAGGCAGCCGGTGGCGAAGACCTGTTCTGCGAGATAAGTCTCCAGGTCATCAACAAAAAAGGGGGGGGGCGCCAGTATATAAACTCAAAATACACTGAAATGAGGGAAAGGATATAAACAAAGAGCAAAAGTAACTTGCGAGTAGTTCAGATGTACGTAAAAAGTAGTTATGGTAGGGGATAAAAGTAATTTAAAGCCCGTAATAATTCATCTTGTGAGCTGGTTTTTGAACCGAGAGCATTTCGGTAACCTGAAACCACCTTGGGTAGAAAGCCGGTACGGTGATAAAAAAAAAAAATCGATAGGTTTGCTAAGCAAATATTCTTTCTATAGGTTTGAGGAAAATAATGTAAAGGGGAGCTATTCAAGCAACACGGAAGCAGAGCCGGAACACGCTGACAAGTCAGTCATTCAGTCAGTGCCACAAGTTAAAGCCTGCCGCGTTGAGGAATAGTTCAATGTTCAGGGCACCGTAAGGATTCAGTCGGTATTGTCGTTATGGTATTAAGTTGTGCTGTGTCAGTTGAGGCGTGGGAATCGGCGTGGCGCACCTGCGTCAGCCAGGTGTGTGGCAGAGTTGCGCAACTGTCAGCTTGCGGCGGGTCGGGACTGCTGGAGAAAGCCCGCCTCACCTTGCCAGAGGCGCTACCTTAAAGGATGGCTACATTCCAGTCTTCGGTTATCTCCGACACTCGACCATTTCCTCACACTTTAAAGTCGCTCAGTGTTTATTCCTTTTAAAATATTTATACAGGGCCTGAAAACTGGTAGATACATATGTTATTTCCTCTTGTTGGAAAGAAACGTACCTATTCTTCAGAATAAAACTAGCTAGAAATTAATAATTACTAGAAGTAATAAATTATTCCATAAAAAACATCAAAAAGTTATTTTTATTTTGGAAGAGTTTCGTATCGTCGAGGCTTAGTCAGGGATCTAAAGTTTACTTTAATAAGTTTACAGTTTATTAATTTTGTACTGATGAGTTTGTATGAATATTGTTGCAATTACGTTTATATATAGGTATTTTAGTGGACTTGCAATGAAATATCTGTCGTGAAACTTTAGTTTTCGCCAATCACGTCATCCCCTTAATAAAAGACGTTGGACCTGGAGGCTGGATGTGACCTAGATAACTCTGAAACCTTCAGAGAGTCAGGTAGGGGAGCGTGCACAAACTACGTGGCTCGGACGAGGGGGGAGGGTTGGCTGAAGGCTACGCTGGGGACGTGGGGGGGGGAGGGGGTTTCCGAGCCAGGCCACGTAGCTTTCCTTTCATAACATTTTTCACAATTAAAATGAGGAATAGAACACACAACAGCAAGTGAATATTCATTTTCCTTAGTTAATTATCTCCGTATGTAATATACCATAGTCTGACAGGAGAAAACAGTACAACATGTCTTGTGGAATCAAAAGAGAGAAAAAACTACGTGGAGGGGGGGGGGGGGTAGAGGCAAAAGCCACGCAGGTCTACGTGGGGGGAGGGGGTTGTTCACAGGAGGATAAATTGGAGCTACGTGGTTTATGGACGCCCCCTAATACCCACTTACTCTGACCGCCACCAACACTGTGCTGTCACGTTAACCACGAAATTTCAAATGAATAACTGAATTGACCTTATTTGCGCTTACATTGTTAAAATGAATGTAAATTTCAAATAAATAATCCAATTTAATTTTATTTGCACTTGAATTGTTAAAATAAAGTGTAATTTCTATGCCAGAGAAAATTCAATTGTCTGTTATATAGCAAAGATAAAAATTATAATTCAAGGTGGATATAGGCCTATATAAAAAGGTACCGTTCGTTTTAGATTTATATATAGCTTATTGTTTGTTTACGACGACTAGCTGCAGAAACTCGTGTTAGATAAATAAACGAGACAAAGAACAACACATTCGTTCCCCACGCTTTTAGGAATCAACACAAAAGCAATTCAGAACGTACAACTAACAATATAGACAGAAATGGTACCCTATGACATACTCAAACAAGCTTTTATACAGGATAACAAACTTGTTTGAGAGACGAGGGATAAACGCTGCACTCAAAACATAACTCAATAAACAAATCTCGAACCTCATTCAAATAAAAATTCAGTAACTCTGGAATACATCAGTTGACGTGTCAGAAATATCTTGCGGCATACTTCGGCGAAACAAGGAGGGAGTTCCAGACGCGATATAAATAACATTTTAAGCGTATTGAAGTATAGTAATCTCATTTTTTCTGAACATCTTGCAGGCAGTGTGGTGTTACCCTCTGAGGAAGTTATTAAAATTGGCAAGTTAATGAGATATTTAATTAAGATTTAATACCGGATAGGCGCAAAGAATGGAAATGTCCCCTATCCGAGGGAAGCGACATTCCAGTTCTATAATACTTTTTACCAAAGTAATTATACTTTTGAAATTATTATTAAAACACACCTTTACCTAGTTACGTGACATTCTGAGATAGTGGAAAGGAAGTGATTGAAAGCACGTTTCACGACACTGATATTATTTTCTTTAAATATAAAACTGATTAATTTATTGAACAGAACTGACCGATCGTAATATTTATGGAAGTTACAAAATGAAGCGTTTGGTAAACCGAAGTTACAATTCGGCATGATTAAAATCTCAGGGCGTTGCATAAGGTTGAACGAAGCGAGTGTCTATACATCGGCGGGTTTCTTTACCGTAGCGTAGTGGAGAAGTCCACAACAGAGCCTCACGGACTCTCCGCAATCAGTGGAGTCACGAGGCGATCCCTGGGGAGTTCTGCCGGGCGGGCTGCGTGCACCTTCGAAAGTGAACTCTGCCCTCGCCTCAGCAACACGCGCACCTCGGTTGCCGTCCCTCAGCAACCAGTCAGAGCATACCGCGCTCAGCGTCTTTTCGTCCACAGGTGCTCATCAACAAACAAAATCCAATGGTTTATAACAGCATTAACAAAATCTTTGATTTGCTCAGCTCCCAAGGAGGCGTTCTTCACTCCCATTTTTTCCCAAGAAGCGCGCCATACCGTTATCCGCTCGGAACTTTCTATTTTAAGGGCAGGGCATCTATCTGCATAATTCCCACTGCTTCGTATTTTTTTTTTTCCATGCTACTAGTGTCTCAAGTCTACTGCCGGCAGTAAATCCTTCGTCTGGCCTTTTTACGCAGTCTTTTTAGTCGCCGGCCCCCCGTTGGTAACAATGGTGTGTGCTATTTATCCGCTAATATCACGTACTAACGTCCACGCGCTCTCCCAGGGACATGGACGGACGTTACAACAGGTAGAAAGCGTGTAATAAACCACGTAGCTCTTGGTTGGCCTTCTGTGAACCCCTCATACCCCGACATAGCCCTACGTGGCTCTTTCCTCTACCCCCCCCTCCACCCCACGTAGCACGTAGATTTTTTTCCCCTATTGATTCCAGAACACATTTTTTAATGTTTTCTTTCATCAGACAATTGTAAATTACATACGGAGATAATTAACTGAGGGAAATAAATATTCACATGCTGTTGTGTGTTCTGTTCCTCATTTTAACTGTGAAAATTGTTATGAAAGGAAAGCTACGTGGCCTGGCTCAGAACCCAGAACCCTCCCTCCACATAGCCCAGCGTAGCCTTCCACGTACCCCCCCCCCCCCCCCTGGACAGAGCCACGTAGTTTGTGCACACTCCCTTACCATTCCCTCACGTACAGAAATGAAAATCTTAAGTAGAACAAACCAAACACACCATTATTACTTTATTAGAGCTGCCTGGTAGCTCAGTGGTTAAGGCGCCTGCATTCAAAAGTTCGCAGCTTCGCTCCCGGGTTCAAATCCCGCTGGGTGCAGGAATTTTTAAGAGTTGTTTTATCTTATGAGGTATGTCAGATCGTTCTGTGGGTCGGGTTCCACATCATGTAGGTCCCAGAGGAAAGGAACTGGCCGTCCTACCTCTGACACAAGGGCTTAGTATGTCTCCTTCGGAAGGATCCAACCAACGTTCGGATTGTGGACTAAGTTTTCTTTTTTTTTTTTTTTTTTTTTTTTTATACCAAAACTATGTAATACAAAAGGAATTGACCAAAGGAAAATTCACACAACTACAGTTTACACAGACACCGCAGACCGTAACAATTCAATTGGCGTTGTTTATTATTTTTAAAACAACTGGCCTACGTATTATTTAGCTTCTCGAAGCAGTTTATATAAACGATATAAAATTTTTAACCAACATTCTCTATAAAACTGACTGGCAAACAGATTGCCTGCCGTGTTTCTGAAAAAATGAGTTTGGAACAAATGAAGAATGGCTGATGTGGCACAATAACAGTAATTTTTTTATATAAAATTTGGGATATTATCCAATGTTTTAATGACGTCAGTGTTCTGATATTTACAACATTATATACCCTGATTTGTTTCGAAATTTCTGGCTGGCTGTCAGTTTATATGCTCATAATGGGCCAATCCCATATTCTGAGTAAAACCTTTGCCAGAGTAACAAGTACTGATTCATGAATTTAACACCTGTTGGTATGCTATAAAATGTTTGGGAGATCGTTTCTACAGCGTACGATGATGCACCTGATGTACCTGATGTCAGATATAACAGTAGGTTGCTAACTGGAACAGAAATGGTGAAAGAGTAGTTTCCCTGAGAGTTTATTTTCGCCTAGGAGATTTACAATCCCGATAATATTTGAGTTGTAGCCTATAATTTTTAATGCATACTTATTTTACAGACGCGGTATGATACTACATGCGAAGAAATGGCGTCATGATCGACAGTGGGGTTAGTCTTACGATGGGTGGATTTGCTCCTAAAGAGACTTCTTGTTGCTAAATAAGAGCTCCAGTTAAATGGAATTTCTGCCTGTTGTAGCAACTTGGTATAAATTTTTTGAGTGCTGTTGGTGAAAAGTTTAGAAAAGGTAGAGTTTTGATTCATGGCAACTAAGGAGTAATGCAAAACACTGATGATAGTGTCTTGTGTATGTAAACTACAGATAAGGTGACACGGCAGTATGACACAACTGGGACATTAATGTGCAGTTTCGTCGGCAAAACCAAAGCTGTTTTTCTCAAAACACTCCTTTAGAGCGATAGAGACATAGCATTACATTTGTTTACTGATTAGTGGCCATTACAGTTTTTTAAGTTAGAGAATTTGTTTTAGTGGGCTGTTTATGGGTTTCGTGCATTGAAACGTCAATTCACGGCAGTTTAAACACTTTTAATCCAAGTGTTTGTGCGCGAATGGCGTAGGAGGTTGTGTTTCTCGACTCTATGAAGCCTGCCGTTGCCCATAATCAATAAGTCGACGGCCGAGACCGCCCCCGCTTCGTTGAGGGCACTTGTTGGTCCGCGCGTGTCTGCAGATGACAGGACAGCCTCTCTGCAGTTGCTATCTCATTCTTTTAGCAAAGGAAGGCCCGGCACAGTCAGCTGTTTCCATCATGCATCCTCATTGCTCTGTGAGGCAGGATACAAATGATGAACAAACTAAAACTAACTCTCTCGTGCTTTTTTCTGTGAACTAAGGGAAATGACTACAGATTTGATATTAAAAAGTAAGGTATAATGCGTATGAAGCATATTGCCACATAGACCGCTTCAGTTGCTGGAATTCCCTAAAAAAAAAAAAAAAAAAAAAAAAAAAAAAAAAAAAAAAAAAAGTCAGCATTAGAAGAATGCGGATCGTTCATAAAAGCATACTTTCTGGGACTGTATAGCAGTGCTGTGGAATCCTTACGAGGGACTATCCAAAATAAACCGGACTGATGTAGTTTTATTAGTACCGGTTTTTGGCACTTGGCGTGTGTAGCCCTTTCCTGAGTCGGCATACCAATTGTCAAGACAGAATGTGGTGTTTGGGGGCCATTTCCTTGTCTGTATGCAAGTGTTCTATTTGTAAAGATGACTTGAGTACTACTTACATCGTGTTTTGTGTTGTGTATGAGAGTAAAAATAGCGAAAGTGAAACTCATGGCCGGCCCATTTGGGGTTATTTTTTTAAGGGCACAGAGGGCTCGCTAAGTTTTACGTCTGTTTCCGATTGACGAATCACCATCAATAGTGTCCATATATAATGGTAGAGCGGTTGCAGATTTACCCTAGGCACTTGGTACTAGACCTAACGATGAGGAATAGACGACAATCTCTCACCCTTGCGGACAAAATCCCGAATGATGAAAATTTATTCCGCCACACCGACTACGATCAGCTAACCCTTTTTAAAGTTCTAAGTAACGCACAATGTCTAATTACACTGAAATAATTTTTCAGTTGTCTGAAAAAATACCTAGGCGTAGTATCTGATGGTAAACTCGATAGGGCAGATAATAGGGAGAGGTTCCAAAATCCAATATCTACTAGGGAGGTAATGAGAGGATACACAGGGGCCGCGAGGGAATTGGGATACAAACATTTTGTCATACTATTTCTTCAGTCCGGTGAGGTAGTATGGAGACCAACTTTATGGATATCCACATTTACTATATTATTATTAAACGAGTATCATTTAGAGAAACCACCCGCAGCAGTTTTAATTACTTCATGGATTATTAAATGTTCTTCAGTTTTACATAATGGTACACTGGCCTTCTCACACTCATAGATGATTTACCAAAACCACGAGTTGAAAGAATTGTAAACCTGTCCACAAGATCATTTCTCTCTCTCTCTCTCTCTCGACAAAATTGTTGTTTGACCTAGGAACCGCTGATCATAAGGATCTGAGCATTGTTGGAATCATTCACGAAGTGTCCTAAGAGTTTCTCTTGCTGTGAAGTTATATATTGAACGTTGAAATGCGATGCCTTCGCTCTCGTCGCTGAATAACCATTAGGTGTACTAATTTTTGCTCGGGTCATTCTTTTCTCGAACCACTGGAAAAATATGTTCTTGATTTTATATTTCCTTACCATCTGAATGCATAAAAAACCTTTAATTGCCTTGGTGTAAACATCAAGAATAATAGGTCTGCTCAAAATAAACGAAAAAATTAGTATTTGAATATGATATAGCCCCATCAAAATTAGTTGGAGTAGCCCCAAGTGGACAAAAATAGTTAACTTCTCTTATTTCCTTAACCAAGTAACAAATGTCGCTGGTAGTCATATAGAACTGCAAAACGGTCTTCGCTGCCCAAAATACGTTCAAAATATATACAAGTTGGGTATCGTTTTTCACATCAGGCCTTAAATTGCGAACATCGGAAACATCAGCGTAGTTCCTACACAGGTAACACTTGTGGCAGATGTTTAAAGTATATTTCCTGTGAGATTCATTAAAAGATATTTACTCAAATCTTCTTGTGTTTTCTTCATCACATAAGAGATACAACCTGCCAATGGCGCCCATGGGGGGGGGGGTCAAAGAGATACAAAGAACTGTTTACTTATTCTGATCCAAAAATTCCCCTGGCCTAAATAGCTCCACCGTACCCTATCTGAGATTAATAGATGTCGATACAGTTTGACCGATCACCATGAAAGTTGAAACGTACATGTATTTTTTAATGGAGAAGGTTTCTGACAAAAGAAAAAACCTTCTCTCTCTTTACACCCTTAATTTTTATATTTACCTATACTTTGCTCACGTATACCTTAAAACAAAGAGAAATACTTTTAACATAGTTTTTTCAAAATCATAACCATTCTTTCCCTTTTCAGCCCTCTTAATTTTTGTCAATGTTCTTCATACAAGACTACAAGGGGCACCGTCTGACCGATCACCATGAATGTTGACACACATGTACTTTTCCATGGAGAAGGTTTGATTAAAAAATAAAAAACTACCCGCTCTCCTCATTTACACCCTTAATTTTTTATAAAAACTTGGTTTTTACCAGATTTCGATAGAACTTTGCACACGTATACTTTAAAAAAAGAAAACTACTGTCCACATTAGTTTTACAAAAACCCAACCCCGCTCTCCTTATCCACCCCCTTAATTTTTTTTTCAATGTTCTTTATACAAAGCTATAGCTTCTATCCAATTTTGAAGAAATTTAGCACACACATACTTTAAAACAAACAGAAAAATACTGTCTGCATTTGGTTTTCAAATGCCCAACCCCTCTTCCCCTTAATTTTTCCCAGTGTTCTTTATACAAAGCTACGGTTTTTATCCGGTATCGATGGAACTTTTCACACATATACTTTTTAAAAACAAAATTAGTGTCCATGTGTTTGTTTAGCCCAACCCCTATTCCCTTTACCTCCACTCCTCTTAATTTCCATTCTTCTTTATAGAAACCTATAGTTTAAGTCCCGTCAAATTCGATTCAGCAGTTTCCAAGTTACGCCAGATTATTCATAAAATAAATGTCGTAATGTCTAAACATGTACACACTTTGACAATAAATTTGGCCGCTGCAGAAAAATTCTATCACTCTTATTTTACACAATCTGACATCAATGTCATCCTAAGAAACAGTAACGCAATACTGGCTTGCCAGTATTGCGTTACTGCTTCCTGGGATGACATTGATGTCAGATTGTGCAAAATAAGAGTGATAGAATTTTTCTGCGGTGGCCAAATGTATTGTCAAAGTGTGTACATCAGATTTTAACTTTGACCCCATGCTTTCAAGTTAAAACAATTAAAAATTATGTAGTTTCTGCATGATGTCGGAACAAGCAGATGTATTCCAGATTTATGGATGTGGTATGTATTAATGCGCGTATGGTACATGTTTCGATTATCGAGCAGGAACTTGAAAAATGTTGTGATTAGGTGCCAGTTAATGAAACATGATACACATGATACACATGATACACATGATTCACATCGGAAATTTGAAAACAATTTGCGGTAAATAATCCTTACTAGACCGGTCAACGGCGGGTACTCTGCTAGTTTAACATAAAAAAAAACTCGTGAAATACAAAAGTGAGTAGGGAAATTGCCACCGAGGAGTTAACTTCATTGAAATTAAATTGATGTAAAAATTGTATCGGAGCTCAGGGTTACTGACAAGGTATCCACCTTTCACTTCTTCCTATGAACCAGGTAGAACACAGGCTTTATCCGATCCAATTGGTGTTACTCCGAAAAACTAAACCATATTGCACTGCCCTCATTTTGCATCATGAGTGTTGTTTTGTCTGCGTTGTGAATGCTGACAGATATTTTCGCCTTCAAAGATAGTGTTCTTACATTCTTTGACGATGAAGACACATCGAGGTGTTCCCACGGTGAAGAGTGGGTGCCGCCAAGTGGTGGCGGCATGCCCGCGGCCGTCACGCTTTGCACACCAGCCAACCGAACAAAGGACGAGACCACACTGTACCAAGCACGGCCATATTTTTATTTAATAATGCTTGTCACCTTAATTTATGTAGTTGACCTCGTTAAATGGAATGCGAGAGGATAGTTCGCTAAATAGACGATTGAACACCATCGTGAGAGAAAGGGGAATTTTCACTTCATATTTAATAAAACGTAAAACGCGAATTTAGTCTCCATTTGCTTCAATGGACTTATCCCAGTACTATTTTTGTAATGAGATGCATTGAATTCCAGAAATACACTTCTTACAATTGTTGAAATTCTTTCGTCACGAATCCATTCACTTACGGGAAAAAGATGGTAATTTTTAGAGATTTGGGGAGATACGAGGATGCGAGAATATTTTATTCTTTGGCCCTGTTAACTTTTCTTTTCCAACTTGCTTGACAGTGGTCTGCAGCAACAGTGCTTTACTCTATATGTTGACCAATCTCGACTGCAGAGTGCAGTTTCTCGTTGATGTACCAGTTTCTTAATAGTGTGTGTATGGACCCTTAACCTTGCTTTGAAACATGCAGTGCACGATGCCTCTACCTATGTTTATGGCACATCTGGATCAAAACACTGTCCAGAAGAAGTTTATTTATTGCTGATAAGCCACACGGTGTCATACACTCCGCATAGATTCCTGTTTTCGGATTCACCATTTCATCTATCGAAATGATCCTAAAGATGGAACTGAAATCACAAGACGATAGGATCCAATTATTTTTATGTTGACTAAGCAGAGAACTAATGATTTCCAAATGTTTCATCTTAACGGCATCTTCCGTTTAAGGATTCCATTTAATTCCCTGAATATTGCGGAAATTTATCTGACTGGTCGTAAAGTATCTCATTCTCAGATTGTTATTTCCTTCAAAACATTGTCAGCGGCAACGCGAGGTAAATAATTCCGAGCATAGCTATCAAAATCTTAAACTCTATAAAACTTTCTAAACCATTGTCTTATGTTAGTTTCTTTTCTGTCCATTAGCCGAAAGCAGCATTGTTTTCTGTTAACTTGGCAATACTTAATACGTTTGCCTGAGACTTCATCTGCCTTTACCAAGGTCTGTTGAACACGTAAAATAGTAAGTGTAATTTTATCTTACTAACACTAAAGAACAGTCTATTGCATTTGTTGGAGGCCCAAACTCACTCTCGATGGCATCCCAGATGTGTTCGATGGGCCCGAGGTCCGGTGACCGTGTTGGCCAGGAAATTAAGTTCACGTCTGTGTTGATCCAATCATTCGTATACATTTCTCGAGCAGTGGCAAGGTGCACACTGTCTTCCTGAAGGAACGGTTCTCCAGAAGTATGCTGCAAACGAACAAACGGGAGCCGGATGGTAACGTTGACCTATAAGCGACGATACCTCGCTTACCAGGGGTAACGGTTCCAATACGAGGGTATTATTAGCTTCCTGGTGTTTGCGCCATGTTAGCATCCTGTAATCAGCATGAATCTCAGTTCAGGCCAGATTTTTTCCATATTTCTAGAGTTCGGCGTTAGCGTTCCTACGCTAATCTTTGCGCCCTGTGACGTGTGATGAACAGACGTGGTACTCGATGGATGGCTTCGTGGAGATGGTTATGGGTAGCGTGGCTGTTTTCACTTTTGGCATCAGCGTTCCATTGACGAATGATTTGATGCGCTATGGCTTGTCTGTCCTCTGAAACAATGATGACGCCGCTCTTCACCCGCTCTGACATAGTTTTACAATAATCGATCTACTCGCGGTATACCCTTTACACTTTGGCTCTTTAAAATTCCTGCACGACTTCCAAGATGGAGAGCCGATCGTCGAACATGCTGCATTTATCCTGTAGTGATAGATATATAGTGTGTGTGTGTGTGTGTGTGTGTGTGTGTGTGTGTGTGTGTGTGTGCGCGCGCTTTCTCATAGATGGCGCCAAACACGGTAACATTGCGTAATTTACAATGTAAAATTCCTTTAAATTGAGGGATGGCTCAGAATTTAGTACAAACAGCTCGCTAACACCTAAATTCTAATTGGCAGTAGTTGAACGATAACTAACTTCCCACAGAGTAAATCAGTAATCACGAAAATATCTTTGGTAATGATAGACCACACTGGATGATATTAATCTAGTCAAAAAGCTCTGTGCGTTTAGTGATATGCCGTTGTAATTTTTAGTTTCATTCGAAGGCATTGAAATTGAAACAAATGGCTCCTTTACCGCCTTCTTTGCCTTGTAACTACAGTGAGATGATTATTATTTTACGGGGTGCTGTTAAACAAGACTACAGTTGCTTAGAAAATCCTCTGACCTCTCACCGGGAGAGTACATCAGTTTGAAACGCCACATCAAATTGACGTGCTTCCCCGATAACGTTTTATATAACTGATACACCGGGAACGTTGTTAATCATTTAAAGCCTGAACAACTTTGTCACGGGCATTGGATAGTTGTTAATGTTGCAGTCCATTATTGAAACGTCACCGCCTGAATGAGATTTTTCATAATGGCAAATTTTTGCTCTGGATCAATTTAATAGCTGAAAGTTAATCATGTTTACAGAAGCGCAACATTGACTGCATCCGCTGCCAGATGTTATTAAAAAGCTCGCCGGCCGCTTTACAGTGGCTGCGTGCGTATGGCCCTTTGATGTGACTCGTGCTCTCATTTTCCGTTGCCGGCGCCTGCATAATGATGGCACCCTCCATGCCAAGCCACGCCAGTTACTACGTTCCTTTTGACAGAATTATTCCTTATTTCAAGTAAGTGTTCAATGACTGTTCTGTTTGGTAGATCGACTGTGCTAAGTGCCTCTACAGAGACTAGTTTTTTTATGTCTCTTGTACAATCCCGTGTCTATATTATTCTCCTTTTGCTGTCGCATCGGCCCTGGCGGGTCCCGAGACACCAGCACATTGCACTGGCGTTTGATGTGTAATTATGTGAATGGGAAGACCCGCGATAGAACTGGATTTGTCAGGATTCTGAGCATTTCTGAACATTTTTGTGTTCTGCAAAGCGTATAATCATATTCTGCGTGTCATAAGTATATTTTGTTTGTGAAATATGTAGTGTATGAGGCGGAGCTAGCCTACCGTCCCAGCAATCTGGTCTGCAGGTATGCGGAAACTAGGGCTCGGGTCTTGGCCGCCGATGAAAAATTCTATCACTCTTATTTTGCAGAATCTGACATAAATGTCATCCCAGGAAACAGTAATGCAATACTGGCAAGCCAAATTTATTGTCAAAGTGTGTACCTCTCCGGTCCAGTGTGCTGTTGGGTCAGTTTATTATCACGTCAATACATCTGCGATATGTTAACCACAATACTTTTTGTGGAAGAGTTGAAACATCTCATGCTTTAACAAAATGCTTCCACAACTTTTGCCTGTGCTTGATAATGACTAATGAGATATGCAACTGTCCCGGCATATCTCCTTTGCTACGTGTTCCCTAAAACAGTATTAAGCCGCCTGTTGATAAATGAAATCTTACCACACAGTGTAAAATCATGCTGTACAAGCTCCAGACTGGCCTGCACAGTTTCACTGCATTCACGGAATTAGATCTAGCAGACAATCAAAAACAAATTTGTGCGCTTTCATTATGAATGGATTTCGTACGAATAATTTCCAATTTTTATGAACACAGGAAATTAACAATGTATGTAGTTTGTAGACGTGTTTTATTTCAAAGATCTCTTATTTAAAAAAATAGGTTAATATCCTTTAATCTGGATGGTATTTAACTCCCAAATAAGATTTCTTCATATTAAGATATTATCTTCAAAATTTAGCGTATTTTACTCTTTGCATTGAATGGTTTGTTTTCAGCTAACTATTCCAACGTTTTGTCTGAGTATGTATTAGTGAGGTGACTTATTTGCAACAAGGGTACCGGGTACATCGCGCAGATTAGTTTTCCAACTTTATTTTAACCACAGTTTTAACTTCAAATGGCATGGCTTGGCCAACAAGCTATTAACATAACACAGGCAATTCCTTGTAAACAGAAAGTTTATCTCCACAAACATAGAGCGAATCTTTCTTCTGAAAATAAGGCGACGTTCTGTCGGAGTACAGGAGCTCCATAATTAGTAAGTATCGAGCGAGACCCACTGCTCTACAGAGTAACTCATAAAAGCAACTCCTCACAAACTTCAGTGCGAATGTCGTGACTGTACACACAAATCGGAGGCTAAGCTTTCCGAGACGTGCAGTTGTACACCACGAAAGTAAGATAAATTTCACAAGAAAGTCAGTACTTCCACTTAATTCATGGTTCAATCAGTTTATAAGAAACTTTAGCCTTAGCACTCTGTAATAGGGCGGGGAATCCGGCGAAATCTCACGAGAACTCACCAAGTGAGAGGGGGGGGGGTCAACGGAAATCTCACGTGAGGTTTTGAAATTATTGTAGGACTGTAGAGCTAAATATATATATATATATATATATATATATATATATATATAGGGGGGGGGGTATTTCGTCCGAAAAGGTCTCAAACTTTAGAGGTCGTTTAGTAGGGAAGGGGGGTCGGACCAGATCTCACGAAGTCTCACCAGAGGGGTGGGGAGGGGGGGGTCCGGACAAAAACACCTCACGTAATTAATGGACGCCCCAATGGTAACAGTTGAGGCCGTTGATAGTTGTGGCTAAGAATATCATGTTAGCACATATTTCAGTGCTAGATTTCGTGCGCGGAATGCCATATTATTACTTAATGTTTACCCGACAACGAATTCCTCGACATATTGGCTGGCTTTCCAATACTTTACCCATGTCAGTAATGTGTTGCCAGAGGAATCGCTTAAGTTTGAAGTGTCTATATATGTGGCATGTAGGTCTTAAAATTTAAACATAGGAACGTTCCAACATTATGATTACTGTGCAATTTATCAGTCTGGCCGCCGGTCGTTGTTTCTCACCCCCTCTCTCTGACGCACTAGTCGTACTGATTTGAAACAGTTTCTCCACATTTTTCATGTTCCAATTTTCGTATATCAAAACTGTTGTTTATTGACCCCTGATGATCAGCTGCTATATTGTGGGCTATTGTTATTTGAATCTCTGCGATAGAAACTCTTCTTCAGCATGATATTCTATCTATAAAACTCTGGTGATGCAGTCTAATTTTGTGAGTGCTATCGTTATTAGTCACATCGTACTATTCTGTTCACCGATTGCTGCTTGTAAGTAGATTTCCGCAGACTAATGCCTTTTTGGTTCTCAAGTTGCTCCCGAATCCACGTTAACATAATGCTTATGGTGGCGCAGCTGTTTATCTTGCTATAAAAATGTCCACAATGACACGCCACTGCGAGAAGACATTAATCCAAGATGCTTTCCATCAATTACTTCGCTAAAGCTGTACATTTGCCTCCATTATTTCCTTGTCTCGAGGACTGAAGACGGCTAATTATTGAACAGAAACGATGTGGTGAAAGAGCCTGGTGGTAACACACTTTCGGGTTCAGGGGAGCATATATCGTGATGCTGAAACACGTCAGTGTCAGTTTTCTTGTATTTTTGTGCAAAATTTATACTTTTTTATCGAATACCGTACGCAAACTCAAGTCCCTAGTGAAAAGGGGAAATTTTCTGTTTGGTTTCCGAGCCTGGTGGGTGAGTGGTAAGTGGCCATCTAAATTTCGGTTTCCCATGGTTTCACGAAATCGCTCAAGGCCAATGCCGAAATGATTCTTTCAGAAAACCGTGAGCAAAATGCTTCCTATTCCTTGTTCCCAGTTCTCTTCATCCTGTAATGACCTCTATTGTCGACGAAGCGTGAAACGCTAAGAGAAAAATTCATTTAGTTGCTTCCACAAGTACGCTCTTGGCGATGACATTACAGATAAAATTTCAAACTGCGAAAAAGTTGCTTAATATGCAACTGTTTTGAATATAATTGATAGCATGATCTGGTTATTAATTACGAGGCACTCAAAACCCTTTTTTTCTTTATGCGTAGTGTCATATTATGTCTCCCTTTAAGGGGACTTGTATGTGAATAACTGTCAAAAAATCAATTTTTCAATTTTTGTTTTATAAAATTCTCTGTAGTTCTCTGAACAAGAAAAAGTTTACTTTAAGGAAATTGGACCAAAGGAAGCCCCAAAATTATTGAAATTTAAAAGTGGTTGCACACACGACTACGTCCCCGTACCATGCAGACAGTGAGAATTTTGGTGTAACTTATTTTGTACAATGAAATTATTCTACAGACTTTAGTAGGTGTAGTAAATGACAGTATGAGAAATGCTGTTCAGGAAAGTGTGGACATGAATGATGGCAATACATGCAATGATGGAGCCCTAGATGCATCCTGGCAACGATGAGGCCATCTAAATGGTGTAGTGACAGCTACTTCCTTGGACAATGCTAAAGTCATTGATGTGGAATGTATTACCAAGCACTGTCATGGCTGTACTAGTGGAACTGTAAATCATAAATGTTTGGTTAACTTTAGTGGCTATAGTGGAGGGATGGAGTCTGAAGGTGTTGTGAAGATATTTCACAGGTCATTGGAGAAATATGGTGTGATGTATACATCTTACCTAGGAGATGGATATTCAAAAGTGTACCATAACTTATGTGAATCCAAACCATATGGTGACATAAAAATTGAAAAAGTGGAATGTGTTGGACACATTCAGAAAAGGTTAGGTACAAGATAGATAAATTTGAAGAAGATTTTGAAGTGAAAAAAAATATCTGATGGTACGTGTACTAGTAGACATGGTCAGCTTACAGATGAAGAAATAAACAGGTTGCAGTATTATTATGAAAAAGCCATAAGACAAAATGAAAACAATCTTGATGGAATGAGAAAGGTAGTTTGGGTTACCTTTTTTCATAAAGGATCCACAGATGACAACCCGTATCATGCATTGTGTCCACCTGGCTGAGAGTCATGGTGTGCCTACCAGAGGGCTCTCACTCAAGTTGAGATGTACAAACATAAACACTCTTTGCCATTTGCTATAATGGAAGTTGTATCCCTATATACCCTATATATAGGGATATTAGTGACACAGGATTATTAGAGAAATGTTTACATGGGAGGGCTCAAAACCCAAATGAAACTTTTAAAAACTGTATATGGGAACAGTATACCAAAATCTGTTCTGGTAGGAGTGAATACTATAAAAATAGGTGTCCTGGATGCTGTACTATGTTTCAATGATGGTGCAGTGTCAAGGTGTAAGGTTATGCAATTGATGGGAGTGCCTGGTGGACTAAAATATACATAGAGCTCTAATTGCCATTGATCACAAGAGACTCATTGAAGCAGAGAAATCAGTATTGGGAGCCACTAAAGAAGCAAAAATAAAAAGAAGAAGTCTGAAAAAGAGAAGAGAGGAAGAACAACCCAGGAAACAATATTAATATGGACCTGGGATGCTTTAGTGCTATGAAAGTTTAATAGAAAAACAAGTTTTTACTTTAACTTGAATTTCCCGAAAGTTATATTTTTTAATGTTCTGGTACACATAAGCTGAAAACTATTAAAGATAGGAAGCTGGAATTTTTTATACTGTTTTAAATCATACTTAACTAAAAAGTAGACCACTCTTGTTACTTAAGTTAGAAAATTAAAAATTTTCTAATGAAAAGCTATGAGTTCAAATCTAACATTTTTGATAGTCATATTTAAAAAATTTATTGACCAATAAATTATGACAGTACAATCTTTATAATGGTCTATTTTAAAGATAATAGTGTAAGTAAATTCCGGGAAAAAATCAAGCTCCTACTCTTTTTGTATATTGAGATATGTGTACCTATGATGTGTACAAATAATTTAATTGTGTTATTTCACATACAACACAAAATATAATTAATAAAAAAGTTTCAAACCAAATGCTATAGTTCATACATCAAAATTCTCACAAAAGCTGTTTTAAAATATCATTAACATTTCATGGGATTATGATCATCTTATGGTGAGCTACACTATTTAGAACACTGACAGAATTTTCAAGATTTTCCCCAGTGTTCACAGACCAGTCCCCTTAAGAATCCATTTAAAATTTTTAAATGGTTTCTTTGGATCTTGAAAGAGGGGACCAATACTAGTAATTCTGCAGTGAAATTGGATTGGCAAACCTGGAATGTTCCGTTGATCAGCGCAGGTTCTCGTTTTCCGCTGCGGTCTACAACCGCTGTTAATCCGCGTGCTGACCAGATAATTGCGTTCACCGGCCGCTGCTCATAGTTTCCAATTTCGTTCTCGCCGCATTTCATGGCTTTTTTATTCAGGATTTTGACGTACGCGAGCAGCTGGTTCGGCCCATTCGTTTTTCATGCTGGTGAGCGCCGTGTTTCTTTGATGCGAAATTTCCGAGAACTAAATGCGTGCGCTCTCCTGATGTGGAAATTCGGGGAAGCTTGCGGCGAGAGAAAGAAAACAAATAGTCGTTCTCGGAACAAGCGGAGCGGAGACTAATGGCAGACCGACCCACCCACCGGCTATAGAGTTACTTGCTACGCTGTTTGGGGGGCAAGGTGTGGCTGCGGATCACCTTGGAATCGGCGCGGTGCCTTGTACAATGAAATGAACCAACCAGTGCTGTATACCATACTTTAGGGTACGTTTACACTGGAACAGAGTTTTGCCGACTTTTCACTCTGCCAAACAGCCAACTGAAGTTTGCCGACCGACTGAAGTGGTTACACTGACCCAGATTTCAATTCAATTCTCCACTAATATCGTTGCAATATGGACGAAACTGACGTTCTTGAAAGGTTAACCGAAAATTCCTGAGATTAACACGTTTGGTATTGGGAAAAGTGAGTAAACGACATTTTTTTTAGGGCGGTAGTAGGATGATTCCATACATTTTTCTCCAAACTACTGGAACAGCCAATCAAATTTTGGTAGGAGTACTTCAGAATGAAACTTACCGGCTGTAGCACACATTCGAATTTCACGAAATGTATTTCTCCTGACGAAATTCTTGCTGTGGCATAGAGATAAGTACCTATGTCGATTTTACTTAATACAGGTGCACATGACTTATTCCATACAAAAGTCTCTATTCCGAAACCAAATACATATGTATTTTCCCAAAGGTTCTTGTATGTGTACAGTTCATTTGATATTACGCATATTATAAATCACCAGTATAAATCTGATCTTCTGTCAACCGAAATCGAAAATTTATGAGAAGGCGTGATCTGAAATAAAATCGTGATTTATGAAATAACTTGTTTAATTTATTGAAATATCTTATATGTGTTCATTGGTGAAAATAAGTTTATATTGTTGGGTCGGTGAAACTTGTGTATCAGAGACTCCATTTCGAAGAAGCCGTATGGCTAAATAGGAATGCATGTATGATGCGAGAAAGACGCGTTCGGCCGAATAAAACAAAATTATTTGGTCGTTGACTGAGATGGGTAAGAGTTTGGCGGAGTTTGGCGGAGTTCGGCTGAGTAGGTCGGTCATAGTGTAACCATTTACTTTTGTTTGTCCAATATCGGTCGTATATCGCAGAGTGAAAAATCTGTCGAAGTCTGTTCCAATGCAAAAGTACCGTAACCTTACAGGATTTGTCTGGGCTTACTCGCTCACTAGTTCAGTAAATTTGGAGCGACAGTATAGTGATTGCCTATGGCTTGCTTAGAAAGGACAGGTGCAACAAATCGCTACGTGAGGCTCCAGAAATGGTACCGAGAGACAATCCGGCGACTGTAAGCTTGAGCAATTTGTAAATTTAACTACTTTGAAGCACAACAATGTTCTGCTCCCCATTTCGTTCAGTATAAGTAATGATAATCTTGGTTATAAATAAATTACTGGGATGTCTGCCCAAAGATTTAACCAGTCTCTGTGAAAATTTCACTAAACTGCCCAAATACGTTTTAGAGTGCCACATTTCCATTTTAAACTCTGAAAATACTTTGGTATTCTGAAATGAAACTATGGTTACCATAGTGCTCAGGTACATTCTGCAACTGAAGTTTTCCATTATTATATTTCAATACTTAAGTGAGACCAGTTACTTAATAAAATTTAACCTTTTTCTCCGGCTAAGTCTTGCAACAGCGGGTGACTTCGTGAATTCTGAGGCAGATATTAAGTTTGCTAAGAGTTTGACTTTGAGCAGTATTCAGTTCTGCGTATTCCCCTAGAGCACCACACTGGTGGACTGCGTGCGTTTACCGTATCACCCGGAAAACCGTATTCAGGTATTTTCTCACGCGTGCAGCTCGTGCAGTTGTCCTGGGAATTCACCCGCACCGTTGGTCTCATGCCCTTCATCGGCCTACTTACAACTTAAATCTTCAAACCTGCTGTATAATTGGTACCCTTTGCAGGGGCACATTTCCATTTCGAAACATGATATTTCTAACTTCTTTTTTTTAAATAATTTGTTCTCGCCATGGCAGTTTTTATTCTATAAATATAACTGAAAAAATTTACTAAACACGGAAATTAGATCTAATTTTTCATCTCATTTTGTAGTTCTCCTTCGAAATTAACTTAGGCGTTTATATTTCTGATTGTAATCTTAATTTATTCTGTGTGTTGGTTGTGGTGAAATTAGTGCGCAACTTTATACATCACCGTTGGGATTAATAAAGAAATGATTGATCAGGCATAATTTTAAATTTATAGTATTTACGGAGAATGTTAAATGGGACAAGTTTTTCAAAATTATAAGTTGGCATCTAAAATGTAGGAATAGAATGTTTTTATAATCAGGTTTGTCTAATTAAATAAAAATGGGTGGAGATGCAATGTTGTCTATTCGCACTAATTTTTGTCCTGTATGTACAGGAAGAGGGCCAGGAAGTGAAAGAAAAATAAATATAACATAACTTTTCAAGAAGGAACTATTTACTGTATTTTGCCTATATAGTCCTGGCAAGACAAGAATTTATTGATTTACGTTAACGAAATATTTGCGTAGGAATGTGGACTAAATATCAACAAAAGCTGGACAAAGGTCATAAAGTGTAGCAGAAATAATGGGAGACAAATTAGAAAAGTACAATCAGATATAGCAGAAATAAGAGAATTCTGTAACTTATGAAGTAAAATTATAAATTATGGCCTAACCGAAATAAGATTTAAAAACCAGTTGCATTAGCAAAGATAATCAACTTTAAAGAGAGATGTTTTAGTAGAGAGTTGCTTCTTGTTTGATACAGCTATCTAAAACTGTTTTGCGCACAACATTGTTGGAAAAAAATACAAAGTCTAAACAGAATAGTATTAGTTAAGTCTTCTTGAAAATTGGAAATTTCAGTCTGAAATGTTGACTTAAACTGTATTTTTGAGCAGAGATGTGCAGCTTGGATTTTAGTAATATTAGAAACAAGGAAACTAAACCATTTAAAATGTGGTGCGATAGAAAGGATGTTGAACATTAAGGATACAGGTGAAGCACGAAATGAGTTGTTTTGAATGATGAGTGAAGAAAGAAGTTTGGAATAGTCCGGCGGAAAAAAACACGGTGGTGCACCACTTTTTAGGGCTATTTGGAATTGATTAATTTATTAGTTAGGGGAGGGAACAATCGAAGGAAGGAACAATAGAGGAAGACAAAGATTAAAATATATGAAACACGTAATTGAAGACGTTGCTTGCAATGGGTATTTTGAGATAGATTATCGCATTATACTAGTCGATAGATCGATAAAGAAAAGTTTTAAAAATGTCTTGTACGATACACGTTCGACAGATATTTAACTTTTAGAGAAGTGATATTCATGTTCTTAGTTCTGAGAAACGGCATTGTCAGTTTGTTGATTTTTCTGCTTCGGCGTGATTTGGTGAAATGTAACTTTCCAGTCTAGTAGTTTTCGATTGAAAATTTGTAGACATAAAAACAATTTGAACTGTGATATTGTATACTGGTTTTTGCTTAGGGGGCATCCACAAATTACGTGAGGTGTTTTTCCGGATTTCTGGACCCCCCCTCCCCCCTGGTGAGATTTCGTGAGATCTGGCCGGCCCCCCCCCCCCTGTGGTGAGATCTGGTCCGTGAGAACCCCGCCCCCTAGAAATCGCCCTGGAAACTTTTGTAGAGCTTTTTTTCTTTTTTTAGGTCACAGCCTCACTTTTTGACGAAATACCCTCCTAAAATCGACTTTGGCACAAATTGTAGACCTTTTTTTTAGCTCTACTGTCCAAAAATTTTTCGCAAAATCTCACGTGAGATTTCCGTGGACCCCCCCTCCCCCTTGGTGAGATCTGGTGAGATTTCGCCGGACCCCCCCCCCCCCCTATTTCACCTCACGTAATTAATGGATGTCCCCTTATAGGCATATTGGGTTCAGTTGTGAATGAAAAGTCTATAGTTACCTTATTACAAATGAACGTTTCAATCTCATCAGTTTCAAGTTACCTGTTTGAAAGCGCTGATGCATTATTTTGTCCTGACACGGGGAGGCCGCCAGTTGTAAAAATTCGGATTCAATTCTTACTGTGTGCAATAAAAGCACATGGAAAGATGTGTGATGTGGCAAAGCAGTAACATGCGCTTCTTCGCCCCTGTCGAGAAAATCGGCATTGAAACATTCCGTTGCGGCCAAATTCTTTCTTCGTGATTACGATTTCAAGTGGCACGTGGCGAAGCGAGGAAACACTCCATAAGCCCGTCCTCGCCGGATCGAATCTTGCTGCTGGCAAATTTTAATTTATTTGGTTATTGACACGTATACAGATAATTCCCAACAATCATTGTCTGCTATTACGCAAGTAGTAAGTTTTTTTAAATGCATTTTGTTGCAGAAAAACACTGCGTCTCGTTTCGACTACTCGTACGCTTGGGAGTGTCCATAAACTACGTAGCTCCATTTTGGCCTCCTGTAAAGCCCCCCCCCCCCTTCCCACGTAGCCTTTTTCCCTATTGATTCCAGAACACATTTTGTACTGTTTTCTCTGGTCTGACTATCGTAAATTATATACGGAGATAATTAAATGACGTAAATTAATATTTACATGCTGTAATGTGTTCTTTACCACATTTTAACTGTAACAAATATGTAAGAAAAGCTACATGGTGGCATGGCTCTGAAACCCCCCCCTCCCAATTTATGGACGCTTCCCTTGTCATCTTAAACGTATTCACGGTATTAGTGAAACGCTTATACCATATGTAACCCCTCGTTTTACTCATAGTAAAATCACCAGAAGTAATGTTTAACACTTCTAAAACTTTGTTGCACTTAATTCCATTTTTATAACAAAATTTGTTGCAAATTCTCTGATCCATGATTTATACCAATGAAAAATCGTAGTGTGTATCAAAACGTAGTATAGTTTGAGATACAGCTCATACTGTATACATACTTTAAAGACATGTTTGCCGACACAACGAAAAAGTCGTGCCAGTAGGACTAATATAAACGCGAAATTTCAAACTTCCCGTTTCTTTTTGAACACACCCCGTACAAATTTTTGTAATTTCAAAAAAGTTGCAAGCAGTGTGATTTGATCCGGTGACGACGGGATTACGAGGTGGAGATCTTGATCGCTAAGCCAGGCACCCCTTTAAATCTCCCTAACGAAGAAAGTATTTAAACGCGATGGAATATTTCAATACCGATTTTCTTGACAGCGGCGAAGGAGCGCATGTTTACTGCTTTACACATCTCTGGCTATGAGCTTTATAACACGCAGTAGGCCTATGAATCGAATCTGAATTTTACAATTGGCGGCCTCCCCTTGTGAGTCTATCGTGGCAGAGCTGCATCAGTCGCCATGTTTAAGCAGAATATTCATAGTTGCCGTAGCCGTCTGGACTTAACAAGAAGTTAATTTCTTTCGATACAGGTCGACTGACGAAAAAATACCGCGAAATGTGTATAGCCTTAAAAAATGAAATAAGCCTGCAGATTGTTGAAGAAAGTATTTTGTGATTAGCTCCAGATGACGATAGTAAGCGAGATTCCAAGGTTTCCCAAATCACTCCAGGCAAATGCCGGGATGCTTCCTTCAGAAGGCCATGGCCGAATTCCTTCCCATTCCTTGTCCCCCATCCTTTCCCGTCTCTAAAGACCTCGCTGTTAGAGAGACGTTAAGCAGATAAAAAAAAAAGGTAAGCGAGAGTGAAGCTATTGGTGTTAGAAGGTTAGTGTTACGTGCATGAAGGAGTGACGCGCATCATGAAACATTCATGTACTTGCTGATCGCCCTTGACGTCATACAAACTCCAGAACACTGTCGGGCAACTATTATTTTGTTATAGAACGATTATTCGATATCTTATAACACTATTCATCGCAACTCTTGTGCTTTCTTTTTCAAAATTATTGAATGGAACGCTTTTGCCTTTTCTTTGGTTTATACGCTGGAAATGTCCGTTGAAATTAACGGATGCGATTGAGTAAATAACATGGGTGAAACCAATGTTGTCTGTTTGAATAAGATCTGAATTGAGTTAGGTTCGCGTAGTAAGTTTATAGCAAATTCGTCCGTTTGAATGGTGCTGACATTAAGCGCGACGTTGAATTCCTCAAAGCTCCGCGATTTTTGGTAATTTTTTACAGAATGTGTAACAATTGCCGAAAAAAAAAAGTAACCTAAATTTGCATTTTATCCTGTTCTTAAGGGATCCTAGGTCCCGAACAAAGAAAAGTTGTCATGCACGATCCAACATGTATCGTTGAATTGGACTTATTTTAGTGACTGGCCAGTGTTTTTTTATCAGATGCATGAAGTTACATAGATTTCTTTATCGGTTTAAGGGGCATCCATAAATTATGTGAGGTGTTTTTCCGGATTTACGGACCCCTCCCTCCCCCCTCTGGTGAGATTTCGTGAGATCTGGTCCAACCCCCCGCCCTCCCCCCTAGGAATTGCCCTCGCAACTTTTTGGTCTCCCCCTTCCCAAGCCGGTTACACCCCCACTTTTCGACGAAACACCCCTTTAAAATCGACTTTCGGGTAGACTACAGTCCAACAAAAATTTCCAAAACCTCGCCTATGACTTCCGTTAACCCCCCTCCCCTCCTCCGCCTTGGTGAGATTTCGCCGGACCTTCCCCCCCTATTTCACCTCACGTAATTTATGGACGCCCCCTAAATCCATTTTGATACCGTCGGAGTTCGAAATAGGAATAAGAGGTTTGTTACCAAGACATCAAAAAGGGTTTAGCCGTGTTTCTCCAAAACCAACCCAAAGATAAAGAAACTGCTGCATACTTGTGAAATGATATCCCAAGGCTAGTTACATCAGTTCGATGCGAGTGAAAGGTGGTGAGTAATTCAAGAAAAATCTGAATATAAAATACGTCAGGAATATCCTTGATAGAGCTGTAATCATTATTTCGTCAGTCCTAGTGAGTAAATGTTGGCGTCGCAGTTTGCAGGTTGCTGCGGTATTAGTGTATGTGGACACGTGCTGCGGAGTAAGATAGGCGTTTCTAGCAGGTGGGACTGAGTAGCCTTGACCCAGTGCCAAGCCGGGCGGCCTTGCGTGGACACGGAGGCAGCGCATTGTATATGCTTCGTGCGGACCACATTGGCGTGCTCTGCTTTTCTCTAAAGTGAGCGAAATTTTTAGCCTTCACGTGGCGTTGGCGAAGAGCTTGTGGCTCCAGAAGCCTAAAATACTCGCGGAATAAATACTTTAAAAAAATCATATTAGTACCGTGAATGGTTTCTAGGAATGGGAATGGTTTGTAGGGATGGGAATATTCCTATGTGTTAAAGAAGCTGTTTCTCTTTCTCTCCTATAACAAATTTCGTTTGGAATTTCATTTGTTTAGGTATTTTTTTCTTATTAAGAAGTGCATTGCATGTCCCCTGTATATTTTATGGCACAGTCAAAAGACCCGTTTTACAAGTTTTCACTATAATCCTCCAGCTGGCCCCACACCATTAAGCTGTGTAACACCTTTGAAGAGCATAGCTACAGTTTCTATCCAGATGAACTCGTTCGTTGATTTAGACGGAAATAAAATTTAAGTGCGTGTGAATAACACACTATGTTTTGCCTTCGCTCGACAAGTAATTAAACGATCTATAATCGCGATTCCATTGGCAGTGAGTGAAGCTGTAGAGGGTCACAGTTGCCGAAAGCGGCAGCATTAGTGCGCCTGAGCACTGTACGCTAATTGGCGCACGTGATTGGATGCGGCGGCCAAACGCGATTACCGCCCATCACCGTTCCATCGCGCTCCGCATTCAACTCGCTCGAGGCCGATTGAGGCTCTTCCGGCGCGAACTTTTATCGGCGGGAAGCCTACCTGTCGCAGATTGTTTCTACGGCTGCTCGTGAATCAGTGGTCCGTACATTCGCACTTCATAAAAGCCTCGTTTCGAATATACTACATAAAATGTTATAGTCGTCCAGCTAATTCTTTAACGCAAAATGAAGTGCAAGAATCACATATTTCAATTAGCCTGGAAAATTTCTTGCTTACGATGATAACGCTTAACAGGTTTAGTGTGAGGGGCGCCCATTAATTACGTGTTTTTCCGGCATTCCGGCCTCCCCCCCCTCCCCCTCTGGTGAGATTTGATGACATCTGGTCGGACCCTCTTCTAAGATGACGTGAGATTTTTTTTTAACTCTCCTACTTCTGAGACCCCCCCCCCCCTAAAACTCGGTATCCACATAGTTTCTAGACCTTGTAGCCCTCCCTTCCGTCCACTTCTCACTAATACCAGCTATCGTTCGTCACGAAGCACTGCCCTAAAATGTTCATCGGACAACATTTTATTACTTTTCGGTCCACTCAATATACTTAAACAAGGGAAGTCTGGGCCACTATACAATTATACTTTCTGCGCTGCAACTTTCAACCGACTCCCGCGGCGCGGGCGGCAGCCTTTCAGACTGCCTTAACAATCACTTCATTTCACTGCGCGCCACTCCGCGCTCAACAATGTTTCATGGCGACTTTACAAATAATTTTCATTTACTTCTTCTCTCAATGTCTATTATTCAAATCCACCGTACGATCGTCTTTCAACTCTTTCTATGCCTAGCTTAATACTTTCTCCGTACACCTTCTGTGTTGGATGACTAGAAGTTGTTCCATGGATTCCTGAATCTGTTCGTATGGTAAGATATGCCGTTTACTAATAGTAAGCAGCCTCCAGGTGCTTTTTGTGCAACTTTGGGTCATTTTCTTATTGTTCGATACATGTAAAGGACCTAAGTTACTTTCTGTTCATCTTAATAAGTGTGGTATATTAACGAATGTTTAGATGCCTAAGATTGAAAGATATGCTGGTCAGTGTATTAAAAGTTTGATTTCACAGTGACGTGATTACACTTGCTGACTAATGTCATGTTTACGAGAGAGGGGAAGCATTGCAGTGTTTATGAAGTTAGGCTTTTCATATACGTAGTACATCCAGCAACGAAGCTCGAAGTCGGAGTCGCGGAAGCAGTTTGACTCGTGTCTGGCATGGTTACGATGTGCTACACCGACGGAAGTTCGTGCGGGGAAGACAATGGTGCTGGCTGCCTCCGTCCACGGTTCAAGGCTAATACATCCACGATGGGAGTAGGTCTTTACCTCTTTAAATATCTTAAAATACGGAGAATGAAACTTCCAGGATTTCGATGTTTCGGTGAACGGGACCAGTAATTAAACGAAAGCGTTTAGTTGATCATAAAATCTTGCTTTAAATATACATAAAAAAAAATTGTTTTAGTAATGTTATAATTTTCTTCCGACCAAAGCTTGTTAAATATAATTTCGAGAGGCATTGCCTTTTGTTATACAGTACTATCAAGTTCTGTTCAAAATAGTTGCATATATTTTCCAAATTAATAGAACTTTTATCAGACCCGTCGTGCAATTACCGGAGAAGCACAGTAAGTGATTGAAGCTTTACGTAAGCACTAGAGGCTTTTTTTGTTACCGTGAATGCTAACCCACATGATTTTCTAACGATTTCTACATTTGACAGATTTGTGAAGGAACATATCCGTCCCCTTTTAATCAATGATAATTACAGGAGCTACACGTATTTGAGATGGTTCTTCGAAACTATCTTATGAAAAGTATTATTACTGTCTGTCTCAGATATGATGATAGAAGCTGAATATCTTATAGTTCTTAGACGCTCTTGAGCTCGGTAAACTTTCTTAAGAATGTTTGTTCCTAACTTCTTCCAAGACTTTCTTTACGGGTTTGACTACAGCCTATTTCGTAAACATCCTTTCCGTAGAGGCCTGGTAGTTCGGTTTAGCATTTCAACGATTGAGCTTCAGTACTTGTGAATGTTAATTATAGTGATGGTCGACGGCTTGTGTTATCGGCATTGCGCAATGCGCTTCTCGGATTGTTTTCCAGATTTTGGATAATGGTACACCAGACATAAGTGATGGCAAGCCTAGCTGCGTCTTTGTTCGTACTTTGGGTAGCGCCGCTTGAATATGAACACCGGAAGCGATGGCTTGCAGAGTCGGTGCATAGTGATGGATGTGTGAAGAACCGATAAAGCCGCACCATACATTATTCATTCCTTCGTAGAGTAACGAAGAAAGGGAGTATATCTGGAGTTGGCAGCAGAGTGTAGAAATTTTCTACACAATGTTCTGATGAAGTGTGAGGAATGATGCATGCAGTATAAAATAGCCTCGAATATCATATCCCATACGATTAAAACAAGTGAAAAGTTACATCCTCTATGAATGACCAGAGCTTTATATGGAAATGATGAGCTTTCTACGTCCCAAAGTGCCTACAACCGTTCAGCAGAGCATTCCAGTTTGAGAGATTGTAGTTTGTTTCGCTACTAGTTTGTTTAGGATATCTGCCTAAACTCGTGTTCACGAGACCCGCCGGATGGTGGAACGTTTTAATTGCACCCTTTTAACTGAATGCGTTCATTATTTCTTTCTAAGTTCATATCGCTGATAAACTACAATTGTGATTGTCTCCGTCGGTTAAGTGTACTTTCTGTATTGTATAGCTCTTATTTCTTATTGTTTGGAAAAAATCTGTAAATCATTATCTTCTATGAAACTAATTCCTTTTAAAAGTGGATTGTCAGCTTTCTTAGTATTAAAAAAAATTAGCTCTTGGCAAGACTCTTTGCTGTCACAAAGATTAAAAGTTTATAATTTTTATTTCCAGAATAAATTTTATACTAATCGTTCTTCGTTTTGCTGTATGAATTAATTACTGTTGAAGGAGAGGAAAGTTCGCAGTGAACCATGTGAATTTAACTAGTGTAGAATTAGGAAGTGAGGTGACGGTTCATTCATTATTCCTAATCGGCAGATCTTGTACAGAAGTACCAAGTTAAAAGCGAAATCTCTCCGCAGAACGTATAGAATGAGGGCAAACTCCGTCGGTTGGAAGTCACTAGAAAGAGTAGAGCTGAGTGAGCAGACGCCGGGGTTGCCTCTACAGTTTCATGCAATTTTCGCCAGTGGCATCAAAGTAGCAGCAATTAATTTGACAAAGGTATAAAAATTGGAGGGTAGAAATTGCACCTCCCTCAAAATCGACGTTGATTGGTTTGGTTTTGGTTGGAACTGCATGAAGAATGTGACAAAAGTATGGTTTGCTTTTTTCAATTTTGACAACAGAGCAAACTCAACTGGATCCACATTTGTTTCTTATTTAAAGCTTCTGTAATCAGCGTGGAAACAGTAAATTTGGGCAAATCGTTTATTACAGCTTTATTTTTTTATTACTGAATTCAGCGATCAGTTTTTATATAGCAATATAGCGCTCTAAACATTTTCAGTAACGGAGAACGCAATGTTCTTAAGCGAACAGTTTTATCTGAATGATAAATTTGCTTCAGTTTTTTGTAAGTAATATCTTTGGTACATTGCATAGAAACTGCGTTGCAAGAATGAATTTATCAATGTGATTTTTATGAAAATAATCGCATCAGTTTCGATGGCTCGAGCAGGAAGATGGTCCCAACTCATTTTTTTTAGTAGCATACGATTAAATTTTTTTCGTGTCATAATTTATATAACTGGTAGACGGTAACCAAATGATCTAATAGGGGATGAAGAAAGCGGTTCATACCTGATATGGTAGTTGATCCTAACCTAGGGTGAAGCGAGTCCTTGACAGAGCAACGCACAACTATGATGACCGAGCAGTCGGAGTCAGCATTTAAGTTGCACCGTGGCTTCCTCGCCACAGCTGGAGGAACGTGTCAGCAGCGCTGCCAAACCGCTCCATCCCCTCCGCGTGGGGTTGAACGCTGCTGACAGTAGTGAGGCAGAGCCCAAGCACTGTGAACCAGGTAAGGGAGCGCATCCATACTGGCCATTATAGACATCTCTCTGTCGCCGATGATGGAAGCGTAGTTTCTAGGTTCGTGAAGCAACGAATATCTTAATCCAGTAATCTGAATAGATTTATGGAAGAATTCTTCTCAGGATTATTATCCTGCCGAGGATGAGTAAAGGATCTTCGAAATCGGCCTCTGGTCGTTATTGAGATTGCTTCTGTTATGAGGCTGATTGCTATCCTCAAGACTAGTTTGTACGATTGGTGTGGAGGTAGCAGAAAATAAGACGTTTTATCTTCTTTGCTCTTCGGGCGGCTGTAGTGATGCTTTAATAAAGGGAGATCTTTGGATTAACGATATTTTTATGTTTCAATATTAAAGTACTCAAATATATCACAGCACTAATATAGCATTTAACGTTTTATTAGCCTGCCTTCCCTCCACACAGTGTTGTTCCCCGATCTGTAATGCAAGCAGCTGT